>AYEL01076215.1:0-132268 GCA_000484575.1 Olivierus martensii | reverse complement strand
AAAATAGTTTTGAAAATTTTCAAAATTTAAGCAATACATCGTAAAGATGAAGAAAAAATAAATTAATATCAGTGTCATTAGGTCTATCGGAAATTTGTAGTTAAAGAAGTTCCCTTATTTTAACTTTATCCAGAGAATCCCCCCAGACTGGGCATGCATAAGCCAGCTGAGGTATGATCACTCCCTCATAAATAGACTCAATTATGTTCGAGTTTAGGCCCCAATGTAGTGTTGCAACCATAGTAAGTTTGTTTAATAAAGCCTCTGTTTTGCTGAGGACGTACCGAGGACGGTACGTCCTCGGTACGTCCTTACGATCTAAGTCACGTGACTGTAAGTGTCCAATAAAAAATTATTTCCCGTATGGCCACTCTCTGGTTGTAGGCTCTCTAATAATGGCCGCCATCTAATGATTCTGTGTACGTGTTTATAGTTTTTCTAAATGATACTCCAAGGTTATGTGATTAAATCACAAGATTTCCGCTTATTTATATGAGCGGTTAATACTTAAGTGTTTTTTATTCTGAAACAGAGCAAGAAGATTAATTGAATTGTTTACATAATTTTCAAATTTTGAACTTTGAAACGTAAAATATGAGTATAGAAACTATAGATATATTTTATTTTTAGATAAATTGCGAAAAAGTTCCCAGTGAAGATCCTTATAATATATTTTTACTGAAATATTATAACGAGATAACGGGCAAATCGAAGTAAGTAATTTAAATGTATTAAAGTTTCTCTTTTTTAAATGTAGGATTTAGACATTGTCATCTCTTTCAGAGTTATCGGAGCATTGTCAAATTCTCAACAGTTTTATAACATATCTCAATGTACCGAACAATCTGAGATGTTCCTGAATAAAGGAAGTATGTGCGAAACTTGGTGAGAAATATCGAAAAGTGAGAATCAGACTTTTAAATAACTTCTCTTAATATGTAGTATTAAAAATAGTTAAATATAATATTAATTTTCAGGTAAAAATTGATGACAATTAAAGCTTTCCAGAACAAACCAGCACGTGATTGAAATTTTTTCCAACATTTTTTTCATGTTTAGAAATTCTTTGTTACATCAGAAATGTTGGAAAGAATTTTTCTTTATGACGAATAACTAAAATAATATATATATTACTTCAAATTACAAAATATATAAATGTGTGATATGTAATAAAAATGAAATATTGAAATATAAAATTTTATATGTATCAATGATTTCTACTATAAATGATAAACAATAAAAATTTAATTTTATTGTGATAAAATTGTAAATATTTTTATTGCAACAAAAGTAACCAGAATGAAAATAAAATATTTTCGTTCGATTGAGTTTACGCACAGTTTTCAGAAAAAAAGGACCACTGTTTTCATATATTTAGAATTTATAACTTATTTGATATAATAATTATTAATAATAAAGCACAGAAATAAAGTATAAATATGTTGAATTAAAGTTAGCCTCCTATAACGGGATGATACCTTCCGCGTTATATGAAATCGTGCTATACGATACTCCTGCTCCTCTCTTTCTCGCAAATTTCATAATGCTTCGTACATCTCATGCCCTATCAGCTCCCATTCCCAGAATGAAAATAAAATATTTTCGTTCGATTGAGTTTACGCACAGTTTTCAGAAAAAAAGGACCACTGTTTTCATATATTTAGAATTTATAACTTATTTGATATAATAATTATTAATAATAAAGCACAGAAATAAAGTATAAATATGTTGAATTAAAGTTAGCCTCCTCCAAAACGAAAATAAAATATTTTCGTTCGATTGAGTTTACGCACAGTTTTCAGAAAAAAGGATCACTATTTTCATATATTTAGAATTTATAACTCATTTGATATAATAATTATTAATAATAAATCACAGAAATAAAGTATAAATATGTTGAATTAAAGTTAGCCTCGTATAACGGGATGATACCTTCCGCGTTATATGAAATCGTGCTATACGATACTCCTGCTCCTCTCTCGCAAATTTCATAACTCTTCGTACATCTCATGCCCTATCAGCTCCCATCCTCCTACTCCTGATATGTCTGCGTCTCATAATCCTTCATTTTCTCGTACATTATTGCTTTTCGAACATTTCTTGCTTTTTGTACTTCTGTTCTTCGTACTCCTCCTGCTCGTACTTTTCGTACATCTGGTACTCTTTCTTTTCCTCGTACTTCTCTCGCTCCTCCAACCTCTTCTTAGCTTTATTGTATATATGAGACTATACTTCCTCATTCCATCCTTTATTTTATAAAGACAAACCTATAAATACTCGGGTATCACTTTCCATAAATGTAAATATCGAAATAAAATTTATGTTTCAATTTTGAAGCTTAATTTATATTAAAAAATGAAAAAAACTTGTTTAATGCTAATCTGTGTTTTAAATATTGATTATTTATTAGCAGACAAATTTTTTATGAAATAGTTAAACTACTTCTAATATGCAAATAAAAAATTTCATTCCGTTTACAAACTATCTCTATTGAACATCATTAAAAGTTAGTTATAAGATAACATAAATTCTGATAAGTTATATTAATTAATTATGTTCTGATAATTGGCTTTAATGATGATGATAAAATTTAATATTATTATTTTTTTAAATGTTTTTATATAAAATAAATTTTATTTTTTTGAGAATATCCGATTATTCAATAATTAACATAGTGTTAAATCCGAAATTTTTGGAACGAATAACATCATATAAATCTATACATCAAATAAATTATTTTGAAAAATTTCAAATGATTTATTGTATATCATAATTCTGTTATGACTTTTAGATCAGTGGTTCGCAAAGTGCGGCCCGCAAAGCCTAGAAATGCGGCCCGCGAAGTCAGGTCATCCGCGATCTTGAATTCATAGAGATAATTTATATTTAATAAAAGAATAAATTATTTTTACCATCTTATAATTAAAAATTATTCAGTTAAAAAAATACATGTATAACTGCTTCCAAATATGTGCTTGATTATTTGGAAGCACTTTTTATGAGCATTAATAAGTCTAAATTGAAAATTACCTGATGAACATTTACAAGAGGCGTTAAGAATACATTCTTCAACCGACTTATAGCCTAGGCTCAATATTATTAAAAGAAAACAACAACTGTACTAGTCACAAACTTCAGATTGATGAATTTATTATTTTCTTTTTTTATTTAAAATTAGTCATTATTATTTAATTATTTTTGAAATGTGTTATTTTAAACAGTTTGTAATAAAAAGCTAATTATTATCATAAATAAAGAACGAGTATGTTATAAAATTAGTATAAATCTTTCCCCAAAATATATGTATATTTCCAAAAATATTTGGCCTGCCAAATATTTTGGAATTTACAGTTTGGCCCACATAGCAAAACTTTGGGAAACCCTGCTTTAGATATTTTGATGATTTTTATTTATAGATTCTTCCAAAAGTACTTCGATGACGATAAGCTTATAACATTTCTCCGATAGACACTAATATTCTATATATATATATATAAAAATAAAATATGAAACTTGAAAACATTATTATAGCAAGTCAGAATTTACGACCAATCTAATAATAAAATTATAATTCTACTGACGCATGACAACTCAGGTCAGATTAGCTATGATAACTAGGTAATAACTTAATATAACTCAAAAACTTGCCAAGTAAAAACCAGAGGAGTAACACTATATTGAATTTATTTCAGTATTTAAATCTCATTTCTTGACATAAGGGTTGGAATGGAACTTGGCACCTATTCTAGATCTCTACTCTTTTGGTGGCCAAACAAACTGGCAGAACAGAACTTGGCCCATTTTTTCATATTTTTTTTTTGGTGGATATCAGTACTTTTTGCTAAGTTGTTATATTGAATAAACACGCTAAATAAATAATAATCTGAGTTAGAGAACTTGGCCATTTTTCACATTTATGTTTTAGGCGAGATATCAATACTTTTTGTTAAGTTATTTTATTAACAAACATGCTAAATAAATAATAATCTATAATAGCTAAATAATTCTTGGCGCCATGCCATTTTTTCCTTTTAACCGATGTTTATGAATTATCCTTTTCGTATTAATACAGTAGTTTTAATACAGGTGACAAAGTATGTCTTCGGCCGGAACCACGGAAATATTTCGTAATAACCGATATATTCATTATATTCATTAAAAAAGATTGCTTTAAGGTGATGCCACACTGCCAGATCGACGTGCTC
Organism: Olivierus martensii; assembly: GCA_000484575.1. Lineage (NCBI taxonomy): Eukaryota > Metazoa > Arthropoda > Arachnida > Scorpiones > Buthidae > Olivierus > Olivierus martensii. The sequence continues at coordinate 128,063 of AYEL01076215.1, read as the reverse complement.
AATCACTTGGAGTGAAGTAAATAAATCAAAAAATAATTGAAAAGTTGACATTTTCAGAATTTTTCCTTTATCTGTATCCTAAGGCCTATACTGGTGCTAAATTTCAAGTTTCTCTGTCTAAGAGCCTCTGTCAAGGCTAAGAGCTCTGTCTAAGAGTTAGAGGTCCCAGAAAATCACAAATTTGAGCACTATCTCCTACAGACTTTGATATTAAAGCTTGAAACTTTTACAGGATAGTGAGAGACTAAAGCTGAACAACATATACAATTTTCATTTTACTAGCTTAATTGGAAGCGAAGTTATGGAGATAGCAAATATGGCCTAAGTTGGTTCCTGTGTATACACACGGCATGCGTCGCGCAAACTTGGCCCAGTGCACTGCCGTGCACCTTGACATTGATTGTGAAAATTTGAGCAATTTTATTTTTCATCGAAAATAGCAACCCCTTGGCCTAATTAGTATATTTTAGGTTTCAAATATAACATATTGATTAGAACCTGCTCCAGAGAGATGTGATTAGGATCAATTAATTTATAACTACCCTGTATAAACCTGTATCCAAAATATTGTCATAAGGCTCAATGTAAAAAAGTAATTGAGTATGTGGACATTTTCGGTAATTGTAATTTTCTGTAACTTCCTTTATTATATCATACCATTTATACGTTCCGCAATATTGAAAAACGATGATCATACATTTTAACTAACCCTTATATGTTCCGCGAATATTGAAAAACGATACATATATTTAAAATATTTTTTCTTAATACAATATTTAATTGCATAAACTTTGACAAACACGGGCCCCCTCAAGCGCGGGGCATGAATGGGTGCAATCAGCTTAAATCCGGCACTGTGTACATCACTGTGTCAGTGTGTGTGTGTGTCAGTCATCTAGTCATTTGCAGCTGTAAACTGATTTGACAACAAATAAAAGCAAACAATAAGCCAAAAAGAAGTAAGATAAATCGTTTATTCAAAAACGTTTTCGGCTATCCACATAGCCTGCTTCAGTTGTAATACAGACCAGAGAAGCTTCTCTTACAACTGAGGCAAGCTACGTGGATAGCTGAAAACGTTTTTGAATCAACGATTTCGGCTATCCACATAGCCTGCCTCAGTTGTAATACAGACCAGAGAAGCTTCTCTTACAACTGAGGCAGGCTATGTGGATAGCTGAAAACGTTTTTGAATCAACGATTTATCTTACTTTTTGGCTTATTGTTTGCTTTTATTTAATATCTAAAGTAAGAAGTTTTCCTTATTCATTATGATTTGATAACTTTTACATTATAAAATTTTTCAGGTAATTCTACAACCAGCATGTGCAGCATAAGAAAAACTGGATGTATTATGGATTATGAAGGATTTAATTTGACTAATTGCTTTCTGTATAGAGTATGTATGTTCTGACATGAATGTATGTATGTATGTGAGTATGTATGTATGTTCTGTATGTTCTGACATGAATGTAGTCTCAATCCATCACACAGAACAGTATATGCATTATAATTTTTATACTACAAAATATAGATATTCTCACTTGTCAGGAAAAAACCACTTTTATTTAATATCTAAAGTAAGAAGTTTTCCTTATTCATTATGATTTGATAACTTTTATATTATAAAATTTTTCAGGTAATTCTGCAACCAGCTATAACATGTGCAGCATAAGAAAAACTGGATGTATTATGGATTATGAAGGATTTAATTTGACTAATTGCTTTCTGTATAGAGACATGAATGTAGTTTCTCAATCCATCACCCAGAACAATATATGCATTATAATTTTTATACTACAAAATATAGGTATTCTCACTTGTCAGGAAAAAACCAAACACAAGTTAGATTCTGTAATAGACTGCACAGTCTGAAAATGGAATATAGATATCAACTGAATACTAATAGGAATCTGTGGTATGAAGATATAGACATTCCTCATATAGTTGAAAGAATTGAGGAAGAGTTTTCTATTATCTGCTTTAAAGGTGGACAACTGGAGAAAGATCTACTTCTCACCGCATGTGTCCCCTACATTAATTTAGAAACTTTGGGATGTCCCAGATCTGATGAAATTAGAACATCTTGTCCTCGACATGTAATATTTAAATCCCATTGTAGTCTATGTGATGTTTTCTCATATAGTTCATTTATTGGAGAGATTGAGCAGGGAATAGACTGCATTATGTTAGAAAATCTGAATATTTTACTAGTAGATCCCGAAAACTTCATGCATCCCTGATACTGGTGTCGGTAATACGAAAGATGTAAATAATATTTTATAAAAAATACAAATTGTACACATTATAATTGTATATTAATTATTCGTTTGAAGCGGGCTATAGTATTTTTAACTAACATCATTCCAAATAAATATTATTTATTAATTATTAATTATGGAATATTAAGTATTAAATAATTATTATTATGTATTAATTATTATTTATAAACATTAGCAAATATTATTGACATTAATAAATGTGCCATAATTATGAAATAATAAGATTCTAACATGATTTTTCATATGATATTATATTATTTTTGATGATACTTTTAGATCTGGAACTAATCTTCTATTTTCATATAGATATAGTATATTTTTTTTACATATATTCTTTGGAAATGTATCTATCATGTAAAATCAGAATTAAGTGTAATTCAAAGTATTGTAAATCAGGGACTCATGCATCATCAAAAATTTCTTAAATATATTAACTTACAAGTTAGTGGGATAATTGATGAAAACAAATTTTAATTCTTTTTTCTTTTTTGCTTGAAAATCTTAATAATTTACAGTATATTATTATTAAATTTAAATTTGTCACTTATGTGTATGAGTCAAATTGCTATTTTTCTTTGAATAAGTTTTTGTTTCAAATTTTACAAATGTTCAATTGTTATATTTTAACAAAGAACAAATCTCATCTTTAAATCTTGAATAATTGAGCATTTCATAAAGAAAACCAATTACTAATATTTGAAATTTATATTAAATACTATCATATATATTCATGTATAATTTGATAAAATTTTGAAATAAAATTTATATATATGCACACACCGGGTGGCTAAAATGTATGGAAACGGCTAAATTTTTTGAAAACAGTTTATTAGAATTCTTTGAAATTTGGCATAATGTTAGGTATGCTTACGTCCTATATCTGTATTTTTTCAACTTTATATCGTTATTTGTTTTCGAGATCCCAGACAAATTTCGCTTTTTTTTTAAAGGGCACTAGGGGTGAATTTGACCATATTTGAAAAGAGCATTTCATTCTGAATTCAGTGATATAGTACATGCCTATCTTGTCTTTTAGGAAAACCCCAAAAAGATCCATGTTGACTTTTAAAGTTCACGGTGATGGCAAATTATACATTAATAAATGTGCCATAATTATGAAATAATAAGATTCTAACATGATTTTTCATATGGTATTATATTATTTTTGGTGATACTTTTAGATCTGGAACTAATCTTCTGTTTTCATATAGATATACTATATTTTTTTTACATATATTCTTTGGAAATGTATCTATCATGTAAAATCAGAATTAAGTGTAATTCAAAGTATTGTAAATCAGGGATTCATGCATCATCAAAAATTTCTTAAATATATTAACTTACAAGTTAGTGGGATAATTGATGAAAACAAATTTTAATTCTTTTTTCTTTTTTGCTGGAAAATCATAATAATTTACAGTATATTATTATTAAATTTAAATTTGTCACTTATGTGTATGAGTCAAATTGCTATTTTTCTTTGAATAAGTTTTTGTTTCAAATTTTACAAATGTTCAATTGTTATATTTTAACAAAGAACAAATCTCATCTTTAAATCTTGAATAATTGAGCATTTCATAAAGAAAACCAATTACTAATATTTGAAATTTATATTAAATACTATCATATATATTCATGTATAATTTGATAAAATTTTGAAATAAAATTTATATATATGCACACACCGGGTGGCTAAAATGTATGGAAACGGCTAAATTTTTTGAAAACAGTTTATTAGAATTCTTTGAAATTTGGCATAATGTTAGGTATGCTTACGTCCTATATCTGTATTTTTTCAACTTTATATCGTTATTTGTTTTCGAGATCCCAGACAAATTTCGCTTTTTTTTTTAAAGGGCACTAGGGGTCAATTTGACCATATTTGAAAAGAGCATTTCATTCTGAATTCAGTGATATAGTACATGCCTATCTTGTCTTTTAGGAAAACCCCAAAAAGATCCATGTTGACTTTTAAAGTTCACGGTGATGGCAAATTAGCAGAGTTTTCTAACAAAGATATAATAAAAAATTATATATATATATAATAAAATCAGAAATTATAATGAATAAATAAAAATTAAAAAATAAAAATATCAAAAAGCATAGATATTGTTAAATTGAAGATAAAATAATTCTGAAAATATGTCATAATACTAAAAAATATAAACTTGATGATTATTTATTAGCATAATAATAAGCAAGCTAAAGTAAGTTTACTAATGTGGAAAATAAGCTTATCAAATTATGATTCAATTAAGGATAGTGCTACACATAATGTATGTCATAATACTAAAAAATATAAACTTGATGATTATTTATTAGCATAATAATAAGCATGCTAAAGTAAGTTTACTAATGTGGAAAATAAGCTTATGAAATTATGGTTCAATTAAGGATAGTGCTACACATATTGAAAAATGATGATAATATATATGTGATCCATAATATATGTGTAGTTTGTCTTAATGAATTTGTGGTTGTGAACTAGTCTCACATAAGTTTGTTGAAAGAAATAGGAAAAGTTTTCAAAGCAAATTTCTGTAAGCTTAGAATAGTCTAATTTTAGTTTGTCAGTTACAAGTCCTTTACTGATTAGTATTTTATAAATTAGCACTTAACTGAGCAGCAATAGTTTTCACTAAAAACAAATGTTTTAGTATCAACATATTTTATAACATATCAATGTATATTGCCATATATTAGTTTCATATCAATATATTTTATAAAGTTACAAGATATATTGATTAATAGTTCTTGATGCAGGAGGATTCTTCTAATAGTTTTTAATGTGAGGAGGGTATGGAAGTACTGAAAACATTTTTATTTGAATAAAATGCATTTTTGTTTTTACTGAAAACAAACTTTTGCTGCTCAATTAAGTGCTAGTTTATAAAATACTAATCAGTAAAGATAGATAATAGCAGAAGGAAAAGTCTCAAAGTAAGTCCTACATCTAGTCGTTTCCTCTATGGAGGTTAAAACAAAAATTTTAATTCTAAAATGCAAAACTTATATTTCAATCATTGTCCTAATAAGAGAATCATTTATATATATTATCTAATGCAGAAGTAGGCAACCTGTTCACCAATCACCACATGTGCCGATTTTGACTTTGGCATATTTTTATTTCTTTTAATTTATTAATAATGAAAATTAATTTTTATGATGTTAAAAATTGGAAAAAACTAGGCATTATTCCCATCATCCTGCCAAACAAATTAAATTGTGCAATATTAATACTATTGTGCGAATATTATTTAATTTTTAGAAGGTGTGGCAAACTGAACATTTCATTTGCCACATGTGGCGATTTTAAAAAATATGTTGCCCATCTCTGATCTAGTGGTTTGACATTTTTTTGCTTATGAGTTTTGAAATATGTCACCAAAAACAATACCTCCAACTATTGTTCAATAATTAAAATCAATAGATGAAGAAAAAACAATAATGAAAAATATTTTTTATCAAACAAACCAAAATTACAGTGGATCCTTATTTAACATTGGTGTTAGGTTCCTGAAAATCGTAATGTAATTGAAATCAAAAAACCCACTGACATATAAATTTCCAAGAGATGGATTCCTTATTCAATCTAAACAAACCAAAATTACAGTGGATCCTTATTTAACATTGGTGTTAGGTTCCTGAAAATCATAATGTAATTGAAATCAAAAAACCCACTGACATATAAATTTCCAAGGGATGGATTCCTTATTCAATTCCAGGTCCTCTAAATTGGAAAGCCAAAATGTTTGCCCCTATCAATCCAGCTACCGTAAATATCCTATGTGCTATATAGTTTAATTAATGTATTGTTCATAGAACAATATGATATATTTGAGTTAATGTTCATATAAAATATGATTACCTTGCTTTCTATAATTATAGGTTTCCACCTATCAATCCAGCTACCGTAAATATCCTATGTGCTATATAGTTTAATTAATGTATTGTTCTATGAACAATATGATATACTTGAGTTAATGTTCATATAAAATATGGTTACCTTGCTTTCTATAATTATAGGTTTCCATTCATTTTTTTCTCTATTATGAAGAGAAGTGTAAGAAAATAGGCTTTATTCCATTTCATTGTCTTAAAATTTTTAACTTTTTAATTAATTAAAGTTTTTGCTGGCAATGTAATGGTGAAACATTAAGTGAAGCTACATTAAATAAGGACCACTGTAGTATACAGATAGTCCTTGAATTATGGCTGCCTCAACTTATGATTAAGTCTGATCTACACTATTGAGCCACTCAGTTTGTTGATCTTCCTATTCTCAGTCTAGTCCATTTTATAATGTGTTACGTATTCGTTCACTAGTAAGTATGAAATCAGTCTCCAGGTAATATGTAGTCACTGGTGAGCTGTAGAAAATATTAAATTTTTATCCAAAGAGTTAGCAATTATAGCTAGCCTTCTCAATGAGACTGTTTACACAATGGAGACTAGACCATTACATATAGTGCAAACAGGTTTGTTACAAACAATGCAGAAATATTTAACCAGAGCAAAATCGAACCATGGGTTGCTTATAGTATGGATTGGGCCTTATTCATAAGTTATAAATATGAATATTGTTGTAAGTACAGTGAAGTAATCAATAAATTTTGAGATTGGTCACTGCAATTCTATGGATTCGAGTCCCTTACCTAATAGTCTTATATGTGAAAAGCAATTTTTTTTTTGTGTCTGGTTCTTGTAGTTTGTGTTTTTTTTATGTTTATTAATATAAAGTATAGTGTCGTAATAAACATTAGCAATGAAAAATAGATAAACTTTGAGCATTTCTGTGTTTTGATCAAATCTGACTTACAACAGCAGAGTTTGAACTGAACCCCATCATAAGTCAAGAACTACATCTATTTTGAAATAAGTAAAATTAGTATATTTCAATGCTGAGTGATAGTTTCCCAGGCCTTAGGATCTAGGGTAGTTTCCAGAATATTGAAGATGTGTAATCAGCACGAAAAATCTTTTAAAATAATATGCCACTTAATACTGTAGATAAAAAAATAAGTGTTCTCTCATAGGGTCACATGAAAATGGGCCAATGTTATAACATGCCAATATTGATACTGAATAATAATAATCTGTATTGTAATCCTAAATATTTCTTAACTTTTAAGTGAAAACTGTTCATACATATAAACATATGTATTGGTAATTTCTATTTTAAATTATATAGATAAATTAATAAATTTTATACTTACAGATTTCTTTTTCGGACTGATTCAATCACACATAGAACTAAAACTGCATATGAAAATTCATTTAGAGAGTTACAAATTCCTGTTGACTTTGGACATTTAGCAGCAAAAGAATTTGGATCTCCAACAGGTGATAAGTTAATAGCAATCCACGGATGGCAAGATAATGCAGGATCATTTGACACACTGATTCCACTTCTTTCTCGGAATCTGCATATCATTGCTTTAGATCGTGCAGGTCATGGATTATCTTCTCATAAACCTTTAGGTTATCCTTATTATTATTGGGATTACACCAATCATATTAAAATTGTTGCTGATTTCTTTAACTGGAAGAAGTTCTCAATTTTAGGTCATAGTGCAGGAGCTCTTTTTGCTTTTTTATATGCTAGCATTTATCCAGAAATGGTAAGTAAAGTTATTAGTATTGATGATCCATTACTACATCTGATTTATTCTCCTGAATTCATGACAAGATTGTTAAAGCAAAATATAGATAAGTATTTGAAATTAGAAGAAAAACTGAAAAATAATATACCTCCACCTGTTTATTCAGAAGCTGATGTATTAAGATTGATGATAGAAAGCAGGAAAGATATTACTGAAGAAAGTGCAAAGATACTAATGAAACGTGGAATTAAACATCTTGAAAATGGAAAAGTGATTTTCTCACGTGATATTAGAACTAAATTTGTTTGGGACAATGGCTTATTATGCGTGAATATTATAGAAGCAATCATTTCGAACATAAAATGTGATTTGTTACTAATTAAAGCAAAACAGCATGTTTTTAATAATGAAATATCTAATAACATTTTTAAGCTTTTCCAGACAAAATGCAAATCATTTAAAATAGTTCAAATAGATGGGAATCACTTTGTCCATTTAAATAATCCAGAACGTATTGCGCCAATTATTAATTCATTTCTTTAAAAATAAATAAATTTTGTTATCTGAAAGAAAAAGTTTTAAATCTATTTTCAGGAATATAAATACCAATACAGTATATACAATGAGAAGTAATTACATGATAAATATGTAATATAGTATTTTTGGTTTTAATATATAATATGGAATTCGTATTATTTGTTTTAAAATTTAATTTCTACATGACAGTTTAAGTTGTTATTCTTAAATCTTACATAAAACATTATATATTGCAATCCTTCCAATAATATATAATATGGAATTCGTATTATTTGTTTTAAAATTTAATTTCTACATGACAGTTTTAAGTTGTTATTCTTAAATCCTACATAAAACATGATATATTGCAATCCTTCCAGTTACATGTATTCTTTGGCGTATGAAGGTTATTAGGATCTTAAAAACTTCGTTAGGTGAAAATTTGTAAATTTAAATTCATTTTCCATTAATTCCAATGTAAAAAATTTTAATTGATTCATGGATACCAAACTGTCACATTTTACCTATTAACAATGTTAAATCATTAATATAAATATAATTATAAAGACTATAATACAACAGTTTTTCTACAAACACAATATTTTTAACTTGTAGGTTAATAATATAAAATTAATTCATAATTAAACCTATACAAAATATAATAAATAGATTGCGATTCTCGTTTCAACTGCTTCATTTCTTCATGATTTATAATCGAGGAGAAATGAAACAGTTATCCGTAGTGTTTCCGGGCGGGAACTCCTTCCCGCCCGTTCCCGGGAATTTTTTTCGTTTTCCCGTTTCCAAATCACGAGAAAAATTTCATCAATCTATTTAGAAACAACTTGCACTGCTAATTATTCTAATATTACAATAATTTCCAATCTCATATCCAGGGCCGACTCAACATACGATCGAGCTGAGCGCCCGCTCAGGACACCAAAAGGCGCTGGCGTATTTTGCGTTTTATTATTATTATTATTGTAGTAAAATACAATTAATTTTTATACATAATTTAAACGGTGTGCGTAATGGGGACCCTCTGGCGCTCCTAGAAGAAGGGTGATGACTCATGCAACAATATATAATAAACCGTATAATCAATGGTAATAAAGATATATAGATTCAAAGAATTTATTGTATGCAATATTCGGTACACTATAAATCGGTAAGCCGCAGACAAAACGATAACAGAAAAATAATACTGTAAGTACAGAACGATTCAAAGTTTATTGTGAGTTGACCAAGTGAAATTTGAAGAAATAGAATAAGATATATAAAGAAACAATTTGATTACCGAAGCAGAGATAAATCCCTAATATGTCCGAAAAACAATTTCAAATAAATTTTTTTAATGTATTAATAGACACAATTTTAATATCAATGCAAGACAGATTTAAATTATTATACATGAAGAAACTTTGGGTTTTTATATAGCATAAATAAACTATAAGAAAAACAAAAGCTTCTTAAAAATTGTTGTAATTTTCAATTGACTCTAACTGCAGGATCAGAAGGTGACATAAATTGCGTTGTTTTCTGCGATGAATTTGTTAGTATTAAAAGATTTTTAAAGCCACTGATAAAATAAGCGCTATAAGTTCTAAACAAAACGAAATGAAAGATATTCATTCGAATATTTCGATTGAATTAAGAATTTTATCAACAACTGTTTCTATTGCTAGTGCAGAAAGAATGAAATTGGGAATATTATTGTGATATTGTTTGATATGCATATCACACAATGTATGATATACGTAAAACTCACTATAACGAGTTTTGATTAAATGAAGTTTGCATTAATTATATTTTTTATATTTCGGGAATTCTCGGGAAATACGATTTCCCGTTCTCGATTCCCGAAGGTTCCAAAATGTGGGGAATTTGGAAACACTAATTATCCGTCTTTATAATTGGCGATAGACTGATGTATTATCAATTAGTCTAATTTCTCTGTCTTAAGAAATATCCCGTTTCTTTATATCATTTTGTATGCTCTTGTGGATTCCCCGTGATGTCATCTATGATATATCGATATTATTAGGGCTCTAGCCTTAGATATTATATGAGCGTCATCAACTACACTTGTTTGAATAACTCGTGTTTCGCTATGGATAAATGTTTTCTACTCTAATAATTGTAAATACAGTAGTATAAATAGAATATATGAATATGGCAACATAATATTATATTCAATATAATACTTGTGATGTATGCAGTGAAATTTAGGTATCCAAACGGACTGCCGTTTTACGATGTTTTTCAATCTATTTTTTTGTTTTAAAGTTTGAGTTGAAGATAAATTTTTGATATTAATTCCTAAAAATCGAAAGGATTTATTTCAGATAATTTAATACCCATGCCGCGTTACGGGTATCCAAAGCGGACTGCCGTTTTACGATGTTTTTCAATCTATTTTTTTGTTTTAAAGTTGAGTTGAAGATAAATTTTTGATATTCCTAAAAATCGAAAGGATTTATTTCAGAATTTAATACCCATGCCGCGTTACGATATTTAATTACTATAAATGCATTTTGACTCCAATAAATTTTCCTTTGATTACAATGAACAATTTAAATTTGAGAGGATTATTTTTCACTTTTTGATGCGCTTTCCCTTCTCTTTTTTTAAGTCTCTTTTATTTTTTTAAATTTCTTAGCTTCATTGTTTCGTTCTTATAAAGAATGGATAAGCCTGTAAAAAAACTGTTAGGAGAAATATTCTCCAACGAATAAAAAAAAAATACACCTTTTTACTTTTATCCTTTTAGGAATGAAATTTTAAAAAAATGTTAAAACATTTTCGAAAGATTTTACAAAAACATCTATATGTAAAACAAAAGTAACTCAACAAACACAGGAGATACGAAGAGTTCTATAATTCATCCCGAATCTAGATTCGTCCCTTTAGGAATTGATTAGGACAAAGTCCTGAATTGTGTTTTTAAACATTTGTATAGGTAACCTTTCTAAGCAATAACCAAGTAGATATCTCATCGGACCTAAGAGATATTAAGGAATCCGTGAAAATACATTTTACTCCTTTTCACTCTCTTAAGAATCGAATTTATAAAAATCCCTTCTTAGTGGGTGCTTATGTCATGCATGGATGTTTTATAATAGACATGGAAGGAATATACTCTTCTAATTTCATGTTTCCAGGAGTTTGGGTAGGGCATTGATGAGTCAATCTGGACATTTGTTTTTACCTTGATTTTTACATACAATGAAACCTGTTAAGGTGATCCAATCTGACTGGTCACTTTTCACAGGTGGTCACTATATAGGATAATGACCTTCCCCCTTCCCCTAAAAAAAAGGACAGATTGATCCAAATTGGAAATTTATATTAATTAAAATCGTTAACTTTCAGTCAAGCGATACAACTTTTTTCGTCAGGTGATAGCACATATCACCTGACGAAAAAAGTCTTATAGCAAGCATATATTGTATTACAATTAATACTAATCTGTATATATGCATTTAACATAGTCAAACTTAAATTAAAATACTGTATAAAATAATCCAACGAATAAAAAAAAAATACACCTTTTTACTTTTATCCTTTTAGGAATGAAATTTTAAAAAAATGTTAAAACATTTTCGAAAGATTTTACAAAAACATCTATATGTAAAACAAAAGTAACTCAACAAACACAGGAGATACGAAGAGTTCTATAATTCATCCCGAATCTAGATTCGTCCCTTTAGGAATTGATTAGGACAAAGTCCTGAATTGTGTTTTTAAACATTTGTATAGGTAACCTTTCTAAGCAATAACCAAGTAGATATCTCATCGGACCTAAGAGATATTAAGGAATCCGTGAAAATACATTTTACTCCTTTTCACTCTCTTAAGAATCGAATTTATAAAAATCCCTTCTTAGTGGGTGCTTATGTCATGCATGGATGTTTTATAATAGACATGGAAGGAATATACTCTTCTAATTTCATGTTTCCAGGAGTTTGGGTAGGGCATTGATGAGTCAATCTGGACATTTGTTTTTACCTTGATTTTTACATACAATGAAACCTGTTAAGGTGATCCAATCTGACTGGTCACTTTTCACAGGTGGTCACTATATAGGATAATGACCTTCCCCCTTCCCCTAAAAAAAAGGACAGATTGATCCAAATTGGAAATTTATATTAATTAAAATCGTCAACTTTCAGTCAAGCGATACAACATATAGCACATATCACCTGACGAAAAAAGTCTTATAGCAAGCATATATTGTATTACAATTAATACTAATCTGTATATGTTCATTTAACATAGTCAAACTTAAATTAAAATACTGTATAAAATACATATACAGTAGTATTATAATATTTATTTTTTAATATATTGGTTTAACAGACTATTTTATAATAATAGAAAAATTCTAATGGAAAAATTTTAAATAAAATACAATAATTTCTCCATGAAATTAATTTTCTTGGTCACAGCAGATTAAAATTTTTTAAAACTAACTGAGTGAGTGCTCTATATAAACATTAGACGGGTGGTCACTATATGGAACAAAAATGGCATTACATCCTATGGGAAACAAACCAGGTTTTGAAATTTGGTCTCTAGCCAGGTAGTCACTGTATCAAGGTGGTCATTTAACAAGGTTTCACTGTATATAGATTTAACTTATTTATTTCTATTAGATTTTAAATTCCTGAGCCCTAAGTGCCAAGTGATCTTCAAACTTAAACATACTCTTACAGTAAACATGTCAATCATTGTGATTTTACTTATTAGTCAAAATTAAAACTTTTCATTAAATATTGCCTTAAATTTATATAATTCTCAAAAATATTCATTTTGCTAAATTATTGGCAAAAATAAATTCTCTAGAAGTTAGAATTGATGTTTTTAACTCTATATTCTTTAAAATGTCATTAATTATAGATTTTATTATAGTAATTATATTAATAAAACTAATAAAAACAAAATTTATTATTTAAATAATTGCAAAGATTATATTTAGCATATTCCAATAGAACAAAAATATCATCATAGTTCAAACTTATATGGGAGACAAAAAAACACATCTAGAATAATGTACTGTATATTTTTTGTCCCGATCCCAATGGGGATTATGTGAAACTTGTCCCCCAAAAATAAAAAGCGCGAAAGCGAAAGTGCCGAAAATTAGGCGGACGAGTCCGCCGGGCGGTCCGAGTCCGTATGGGGGCTCCACCGCAGGTCTCCAGTGACGGACGTGGACACCACCGGAGCAGTTCCGATTCCGTATAGGAACCCACGAGTGAGCCTCCAGTGACGGACCTCAGAAACACCAACGCGAAGTAACCTCTTTAGGAGCCTTTTACCCCACGCGGAGTCAGATGGTGGGTATATTCTTGCCCCTACCCACGGGATATTTATTCTATAAAATTAAATAGTTTTATATAGTTGTACCACCATTGAAAAATTCAATAAGTGCATTACAGATACATCGCCGGATTCAATACGATATTCTCTATTGAAAGTGGAAGAGGATTTTGTATTAAAATCAACGATGTACACAAGAAAATTATTAATTTAAACAAATTACAATGGATATTAATTGATGATGAAACAGTTTCTTTGGAAAAGCAAAAGTTATCTTCATAAAACGAAAAAATGATATATATTTATGCAATTTGTTAAATCAAAAATTTTAAGGGATGCCTATATATAAATCACATATGTAATGATAATTATATTAAATAAGATTATTGATGATAAAAAATATGGTTTATATATTAAAAAAACAATAACAAATGAATAATTCTCATGAAATAAAGTTCGTATGTAAGTAACATTGTTTTTCTTTGATTCTAAATTATATTTGTCGGCCGCATGGTAAAGCTGTCTCTTACCACCCTGGAGGATCCGGGTCCCACACATCCAGTTTTTCAGGAGAGGTCCGGGCCCGGTCCGTTCAACCCCATCCTTCAGCCATCCAGTTGACCCCATCATGGGTGTTGGCCAGCCTGTGATGGGCTCTCTAAATGGCCGCCGCCAGATACAATATATCCCTCGTGAAATATGGCTGCTTAACCTACCTAATATAACCTAACCTAAATTATATTTGATGGATTGCTGTAGAGTAGAGCCATCCATGAGTAGAGTATATTAGTATGAGTAGAATAGGTATTTCTATTTCTTCTACAGTAATATATTCTGTTCTATATTAGTAAACATTTAACCGTAAATGACCAAAGTCAGTTGAAATCCTGTCTCAGATTTCAACTTCTACTTGGTTTTGAGTAGGGGTGGGCAAACTTTTACGAGAAAGGTCCATATCGCATCAATGAAATGGAGCCTAGAGCCGCATCCCGGGTTCGGTATCTAGTGAAAAAATTTTCGCTAGACTTCACAATCTGGCCCCCTTCATGGATGTGGGTGTAGCCCGTGTTTGGAAGTGATCCTGCCCTTTAGTAATCTATCTGATTGGAAAGAGGCGTAAAATAAAATAGCAAAAAAATCTTCCAAAATCATGCCTTCACCTAATAGTTATCTGAGGTGATAAAATTTTCTTAGAAAATTATATAGCCAAAATAGAAAGATCCTAAACTTTTTCTAAAGGTGATTTGTTGACTAAAATATCATAAAAGGGTGACAAGTTAAAAGTAAACCAATTTTCTTAGTAGACTTTCATTGGCCGTTAAATGAATCATAAATTTGAATAATGCCGGCAGTCCGAAAAAAGTTAAACGCCGTTTTCAGAGAAGCTCTGCAGGGTCGAAATTCTTATAATGGAATTATATATTATAATTATAATTTAATCATTTTAAATTTGAAACAATAATTAAAAACATACTTGTTTAGGAAATTGCACAAATATTAAATACAAACACAAATTAGGAAAGGTATTGAGTTGATAGATCGACAAAATGATTTTATTTGATTTTGAATGTATTTTGCAACCGATTTCTTACGCAATGATGTTTATTCTGGTTAACTGTTAATCAAATCTATTTTTGTAAGAAATATGCATTTTAAAATCTTTGGAAATATGACAGTGTAATGACCCCTACAGTTTACCATATGAATTATTGAACTTTTTTAGAAATTACATAAACTATATTGCTGAGATATGGAACAGATTTGATATTTTTTCTATTTATTTTATTTATTGATAAAATTTTTGGCATTATGGCTATTAGCTACGGGGACCGCATTAAGTAGCTCCGAGGGCCGCGGTTTGCCCACCTCTGGTTCTGGTTATTTATAATTAATATTTTATTATAAATGTTGTTTAAAATATTTTCTATTTCAAAAATGTGCGCAACATTAGAAATCATATTAAGATTTCTGCCTGGTTCTTACTCATCGTATGCCATTTTGAATCATTCTCATTGGCGGCCGGATGGCCGAGTAGTAACGCTGTCGGCGTACCACGCAGGAGGACCCGGGTCGGATCCCGGATTTTATCGGAGTACTGGGCCCGGCCCAGTAATCGCCGTCCTTCAACATCCTGCCCCCCTCCACGGGTGTGGGTGCAGCCCGTGGTTGGAACTAGCCCGCCTCCTTAGTAATCTCTCTGATTCGAAAGGGGGCATAAAATATGCAAAAAAAATCATTCTCATTTCACTCAAATGATTAATTTCAATTCCTCTCACTTTATTAGAACTAGAGCTACTACTATCTATTCAATGACAGATGAAGCTTTCTGCTGCCTGAATTAAAAAAATAAATTAGGAGGCATTAATTTTGTTCCACTCCTCATATCTAAGAGCATGGCAGAGTCACTGCCATGTTCTTGATATGAGAAGTAGAAATGTCAGAAAGTGACTATCGTAACTATATTAGTGTCAGATCAGTGACTCATGTATAAAATAATTATATATTGATTATTATACAAAACGAAAACTTTTAAAAAGCGAAAAATTTCACGAATTCCTCGAAAAATTTTATTGCACAAAGAGATGCAATAAATACGTTGAAATTCAACACAAAAACAAATATTTAAAAATTATCCACTACACTGCATTAAAGAAGCTAGCATTTCGCTATCTGTTATTTTCAAACCTGAATTTCTGAATTTCATAGCATACTACGAAATTTTTAAGCACTAAACAAATGTAATGTGATACATTAAATTTACTTGGAAATAATTCAAAAGATTGAAAAGTCGATATTTATTTCCTCATGAAATCAAATGTAAATTTCTCGAAGAATTTTGCAGCACAAAACATCAGAAACATTTTCTAATAGTTGATTTGTTCTAATCTTGGGATGGAGGGCTATCATTTCCAGCCCCATTTTAAATCGTCAATTTCTCGAATTTACAGCACAAAACAAAATTTTGCAATATAATTCAGCAGAAAACGTTCCAATAGTTATGACCAAATTCCATACGTGAGGAACCACTGCATTTCCTCGGTCTACACTTTAAAACGCGAATTCACAAAATTTCACAGCACAAAATGATGGTATAAAAATTTTTTATGAAATGTCAGAGTGAGAGGCTAGAGAAACAGAGCTTGTAAACCACCTTTACTGTTGTTACCGCTTCAAACCGCCGTCTGACATACTATAGCCGAAAATGATTATATTTTTGCCGAGTTTGCATATACAGTAATTCTTTAGTATTCAATTGTACTTTCATACGGACATTCAAGCGACGTGGTCGTCGTTTACTAACGATATTCGAACGTTTTTATCGCGGCACGTGTACCCCTGTCCTATTATTCAGAGTGCCAAGTGGTCAGAGGCACTGTTTTTCAAACTTCTCGCGTACCTCGTCCCATTATTTAGTCTGTGTTCATACAGCGCTGTTTTTGAAGCGGCAATAACAGTAACATGTTTACATAAATAATTTGAACCGATAAAACCCGAATTTTTCAGAAATGAAAAAAATGAGTTTTTAACAAATATTTGATAGAAGAATAATGTATTCGTCATCAAAGTCAATAGTGCAGATTAAACGAAAATGCAGTATTACAGAAGAAAACCAATTTACAATACAATATAAGGAAACTGGTCTTGACGCGCGTATGCCGAGTGGCTCGTAGCGTCATATCATGGTCTATAAATATATATTTATAGACCATGGTAATTTTTAAAAGTTAAATGATTCTGTGTTTTGTTTTGATTGTAAAAATTTTTGTAAAAAAAGCGTATATTCAATTCTAGTATCAACTTTTTGATGTTATATGTCTCCAGCCGTCAAACTGATCTGAGTGCAAACAAAATTGATTACCTCTTCTAAGAAATAAAATGAAAGAAAAACATAAGGCTATATTTGCGAACGTTTATCAAAAAACTTGCAAACAACGGAAATTAATTAAAAAATTTGCTCCTGTAATCAAGCTGCGCACGCCCTAGTTACGGGGATGGATTAACATATTTTACAAGTAAAGAAATCGGTTAAACAAGTTTTCATTCATATTTAATAACCAAAAATGGGAAGGCAGAAACCCAATGAGTCATTGCAAACTTTTATTTATCAATAAAAATAGCGCCCCTTCTTGACCTGGCGTCTTTGGGATACAACTTGTCCGCTTTACCATGAATTACCTCTTCTAAGAAATAAAATGAAAGAAAAACATAAGGCTATATTTGCGAACGTTTATCGAAAAACTTGCAAACAACGGAAATTAATTAAAAAATTTGCTCCCGTAATCAAGCTGCGCACGCCCTAGTTACGGGGATGATTGTGTCTTCATTTAAATTTTTCAAATTGACCAGAAAGCCAAATTTTGAGTAAATGTCATCATAGGCATACTTTCTCTTTTGTACTTCTGATAGAAGTTTATCAATGATAACATAATGTGTATTTATGCTGAATTCGGTATTGGCATCAAAATCAACTTTCGCCGTATTTTTTCTTTTCCGTAATCGTTTGTACTCATTGCTTCCGGACAATTTTATACTTTCCGATTTTTAAAAGTTAAATGATTCTGTGTTTTGTTTTGATTGTAAAAATTTTTGTAAAAAAGCGTATATTCAATTCTAGTATCAACTTTTTGAAGTGATATGTCTCCAGCCGTCAAACTGATCTGAGTGCAAGCAAACTTGACGCCCCGGGGCTATAGCCCATTTAGCCCTGTGGTTAGGGTGGCGCTGCCCTTGAAGCGATTTCGACCCTAGGTAGACTATGTTACTCCCGGGGCCGTGGGACATTCAAGCCAAGTTTGGTCCCGAGGGGTCAAACGGTATGGGAGCATTTGCGGAACAGACAAACATCGCATCTGTATATAAAATGCAATATTTTTAATTTAATTACAATATTTTATAAAGTGCATTATTCAAGTTATAATAGTTCGCAAGAAATCTGTGTAAATATACTGTATTTATTTTAAGTTATTTAATCTTTCAATAAAAAATATTAAATATATTTGAGGAATCTCTTAACTATTATAGTTTAGGGGCCACAATACACCTAAATCCGGTCCTCATTTACTGTATATATATATATATATATACAGTAAATGAGGAGGGTGGATGATGATATATATATATTATCAATAGATGGCGCCACTTTCCATTCAATTAGAACACTAAATGACAGGGCAAAACAGGCCCTTCCACAAACTGCCCACCTCTGTAGAGGGATCATCTGGATTGTGGAGAACAGGAGATCGACGGGCCAGGCCTCGAGATGAACATTTTCAAGGGATGGGACCAGAGACTCGAATCTGAATTCTCCAGAATGGAAAGCTGAAGCGTTTCCACGCTGCCAATTCGGCCGACTGATTAGATTGACGGGCCAGGCCTCGAGATGAACATTTTCAAGGGATGGGACCAGAGACTCGAATTTGAATTCTCCAGAATGGAAAGCTGAAGCGTTTCTACGCTGCCAATTCGGCCGACTGAGTTTTTCATATTAAATCACATATTATTCATATTTTAGAGAATAATTCCAGTTTTTGTTAATTTTACGAATTATTAGATGAAAATAATTTGTTGACTTCCGGTTAATCATGAATCTGTTTTATTACTTTTGTTTCTCCAATAATAAAAAATACTCGTCCTTTTGGAACTGGTATAGCCAAAATATAACTAATCTCATAGATCAGTGCTTCTCAAAGTGTGGGTCGCGACCCCATATGAAGTCGCGTAACAAACTTTGGGGATCGCAAAAATTTTAGCAAATGTTTTAATTTGTATTCCTAGTTTATATACCTCTATATACCTAGAATCGCGAAAATATTTTCTCCGGGTAAAAGGGGTCGCCAAGTGGAATAGTTTGAGAAGCACTGTCATAAATTAACTATTTCAAATGCAGCTAGTAAACGATTTTAGTGAGGCCACAAGAAAATACTGTATTTTTCTGTATAAATTGAAGACATAATTTAAGGAAATGATGGATATAACTGAGAAATTTTTATTATTAAAGTAATCAGTTTAAACTTTCAAAAAAAAATCAATAAGCTACTGTTAAAGTAAAATATCTTTACTTTCACTAATCCAACACAGTAAATCATATTCAGTTAATTAAGAAAATTATTTTTCCAAATAAAAATTGAATAAAAAATTTATTTCCACATAATAAAAATAAATTTTTATCATATAGAAGTCACTGAATCTCACAAGAACTATATGCGGCGGTGACCATTTAAAAGCCCACTATAGATATATTATAATCATATATGATTATAATTTATAAATTATTAATTAAATTAAATTAACTGAAAATTGAAGAATGGATTTCAACAGGCCGACCCTAACTGGATACTTCCAGATTTCCAAGAGGAAATCTGGAAGTATCCGAAATGGAACCCAATGGCCAGAAAACGCTTTGCCATACTGTCATCAGATATTTTATCATACTAAAAGGAAGATCAATGTAGCTGCTAGCAACTTCTCATGGAAATATTGGCTGCCATACAAATATAATAAATTTTAGTTGAGAATCTTTGAATGGACGAAATTCAAATAGATGGCGGCGTTTACTAGGTTACTGGGTAAATGGAGAATTTATCTTTTTAAAACTTTTTTTAAATTTTTTTCTTGATTTTTAAATTGTTAATAATCGTCGCTGCGATAATGACATCGTCATGACGTAATAATGGATGACGTCACAAAACAGTAATTATGACGGATGGAACATTAAAATTGGATGCCATTACGTTATTACATCATCGTAATAATATATAACGTCGTGATATCTAGGCTAGCTAAGTTAACGTTAAAATCAGACACACAAAACCAATTGATTCCAATTAATTTTGCCTAGTTATGGCGTCACAGCACGATGTAACATAAAAATGACGTAACAATGAATGATGCCACAAACCCTGATACGTGACGTCAAGATAACGTAAAGTGTGACGTCGTTATGATGTCATAATCAAGGGGATGTGAAGTCTGGTAACATATTTTTTTTGTCAACAGATGACGCCACTTTCCACTCAGTAAGAGTACTAAGTGGCGGGGCGAAACAAGCCTTCCATAGGCTCCCACTCCTGCGGAAGCGGCTGGGCGAAATCAGCTTTTTCACAGTCTGCCCACTCCTGCGGAACGGGGCGAAACAAGCCCTTCCACAGGCTGCCCACCCCTGCGGAGGAGGTCAGCCGGATTGTGGAGGACGGGGATCAACGGGCCGGGCCCGGACCTGGGGCGAAACAAGCCCTTCCACAGGCTGCCCACCCCTGCGGAGGGGTACAAACAAGCCCTTCTACAGGCTGCCCACCCCTGCGGAGGGGTCAACCGGAATTTGTGGATCGACGGGCCGGGCCCGGACCCCATGATAAATATTTTCAAGGGGACGACGGGCCGGGCCCGGACTCCATGATAAATATTTTCAAGGGGTGGGGCCCACCTCTGCGGAGGGGTCAGCCGGATTGTGGAGGACGGGGATCAATGGGCCGGGCCCGGACCCTATGATAAATATTTTCAAGGGGTGGGACCCGGTCCAAAGGCTGCCCACCCCTGCGGAAGGGTCAGTCGGATTGTGGAGATAGGGGATCGACGGGCTGGGCCCGGACCCCATGATAAATATTTTCAAGGGGTGGGACCCAACCGGGCCCGGACCCCATGATAAATATTTTCAAGGGGTGGGACCCGATATTCGAACCCTGGTCCTCCAGAGTGGAAAGCCGAAGCGTTTCCACGCGACCAATCCTCGAACCCGGGTCCTCCAGAGTGGAAAGCCGAAGCGTTTCCACGCGGCTAATCCGGCCTCTGGTAACATATTGGCGGGTGTTAAGAAATCAGTAACATATTATTCCTACACTGCGCTGCTAACATTTAGCGCCATATATTGCCAATAATATAAACTAGAATTTTAAATTTAACTTTTATTCATCAATTTTTAAATTATTAATAACGATAAAAAAATTTTAGTTGTCGCAGAAATCCAAGGATTAGTCCATTCTAACTATGCCCTATTTATAGAAATCGGTATAGTAGTTCGACTGAGAAAGGGGATATCCACATATTCAGCCAGCCAGTCACGTTTTTGCTATTAATATACTATATATGTATCAAGCTAACAAAGTGTGCTGGCGTTGCTCGGACATAGTCTCAAAATATATACAGTATATTAAGAAAAACTTTTCATTACTGTATTTCCATTCTGATTTCTTCTATAGTTTCGGTCGTTGAATTGTTCTTTAATACCACCCTCACAATTTCCAGAAGGTTCACTAACTTATGATTGTATTCTCCTTTTGCTCTTCGATTAGAACTGTCTTTCACTCTTCAATTTGAAAAATATTTACTTGGAGCAACATTGAAATTCATAATGTTGTGATATTGTATATTATTTATAACGAAAACTGAACACTTTACCGGCCTTCGCTGTATTTCCTCAAAAAGAATTTTTTAATTGGAAAATTATTTCATGTATTGATTTGCCACCTTGAAGATCTGGGTTCAAATCCGGGTCCCGCAACTCCAGCATTTCAGGAGGGGCCGGGCTCGGTCATTGAACTCCATCCTTCAACCATCCGGTTGACCCACTCATGGGTGTTGGCCAGCCTGTGATGGGTGCTATAAGTAGCCGTCGCCAGATAAAATATATCCCTCGAGAGATATGGCGGCTTAACATATCTAACCTAACCTAACCTAACCTTATGGACAAAATACTTAAATCATTTAATTTGCCCTGTCCCAAAGAAAAGCGCAAATAATTTTTTATTCTTTTAAGTTAAAAAGATCTTTCACCTGTAAAATTTGTAGCAGTGAAACTTAAAAAACTGCGCATTGCTGTGGCCACATTAGGAAATATAGATTCAATTTTTGAATCAATTATTGTCCTCTAACGAAGTTCCACAGTAGATTTATTTTCTTTATCCTCACATAAATAAATGTGTTTAAAATGAAAGCATTCTTCGATAAAATTTTCTAGATCGTCAACAATTATGTTTTACATAATTCTGCAGCATTCTTTCTAATTGTGTCCAGTGCCGTAAGTAGGGTACGCAACGCTTGTGACAAGGATCAAACTTGCGCCCCCTTTTTTCATTTAAAGATAATGTTGTAACGGAATTATCTCCATCAAAATGAGTTGATTTTGAATCTGCTTTAAGTTAATGATTTATTTGTAGGTATAAAAAAAAAATCGTTTAAACAATTTTCATTTGTATTTAATGACTAATGTGCAAATATAGGAAAATACAAATAGTATAGTACAAAATCAAAATAATAGTTATCATAAAAACGTAAGACGGGTCCTCCAGAGTGGAAAGCCGAAGCGTTTCCACGCGGCCAATCCGGCCGACACCATGTTGTGTTACCACGCTGGAGGATCTGGGTTCAATTCTCGGTCCTACACTTCGTTTTTTCGGAGAGGTCTGGGTCTGATTGTTCAACCTCATCCATTAACCTTCCGGTTAACTCTATTATAGATGATGGCCAATTTATTATGAACTCTAACCGCCATCAAAAGTATTCCATGAATGATTCAGCGGCATAACAAAAATTAATCTAACCTGAATCAATCGTCGATCTTTATCCTTCATCTTTAAGAAGATCCTATCAAGATTTAAGCAGCTCTTAACAATCTTTAAAAGCGCTTTTATTTCTAGATGATATAGAATTCCTCTCCGATATACTTTCCTTTTTGTACTATATTCGATGATGAAAATATTGTGCATTGAAAACAAAAACATATACGTAATTGATTAAAATACTGAATAAATTGATGAAGAGATCTTTATAAAACATTCGCATTAATCGTGTCATATTTTTGTTACATAAATTTAAACCAACGATCTGATTTAGATAGATAATTGCTTTAAAAAGTTTTATTTGTTAAAAAATATGCAGAGGGCGCTACGTTTAATACGGTGTGCATTGAGAACGTCGATGATTGAGAATTAAAGATATGTATCAACGTGGTCTTTTTAAAAACTTGTTTACATTGAAAACGTTTGCAAGTTTTAAAAACAGGCAAGTTAAATTATCTAAATAGTATTTTAATATTAATGTTGAAAGTCTACGGAACTATAAAATTTAGTTTATTTAAAATAATTACCTTGATAAATCATGTATAAAGATAAGTTTCGCAGTTATGTTGTACATCTTACAAGAGCTTTATATAACCTATGTGGCCTGTATCCTTGTTTGTATTACACGGATTCATATAATGCAGAACGTATCCCCTTCAACGGAACTTTCGATTTGCACTTTCAGGTACGGGTTATCAAAATCCTCGCGTGAAAATTCGACTCATATTGTAGTTCATCCCCTAATTTGAAGGCGCCGAATCCCAAAATGTAATTATTTTTTACCGCTGAGGCTCCTTTATTGAGATACAAGGTTTCAAAGTTGGGGTCTATCAATCGAATTTTTTACGTTTTCTAAATAATTTTAAGAGAATTTGATAATTTAATGGATTTCGACGTGCTTTTTACATTCCGAATCGAATTCAACCATTTCTGTTATGATCAACCTTTCTACCTTTACAAAATTACATAATTTTATTTCATTTACGTTGTTTTTATCAGTCCTGGATCTCTGTAAATTTGTTTTCTCAATTTTATTTATAAATTTTGGTTGAGATGATCACAGTAGTCCTAAATTATATTTCTCTGGTTTCGTACATGCTTAATGGTAATAAAATATACTGTTATGAACAAACTTTCAACGAAATGTCTATTTTCTTTTAAATTAAAGCATGATGAGTTATTTACTCTCCTATCGGCAGTTTATTTTATTTTTTTGTTGATATAAATTACAATTTTCTATTAATTTCATTAGCTATTTATACTTTTTATATAATAATAATTACCGTAAACATGCATATAAATAAATTATTATAATTAATAAATAGAAATTGAATCACAGGCTTTCATATTTAAGATTAGATCACGTATTCATTTGATGACTAATATTTATGACAATTTTTGAAATATTTTAATACAGTAATTACAAAGAAATAAGATATCGTTACAATCTGAATCAAATGCAATAGTTCCCATTAACAAATAAAGCAAATTTATGAAGTTACGTATTTATCTCCACCTATGCTGCTTTTCTAATGTGGAGTTGTGCAGGCTCATATATCTCAATTTTACTATTAAATATCTGTTTAAAACGTTCTAGAATATATGTCGTGTTATTTTATATATTCATATAAATTAAAGCGATGAAAATATAAAGCTATGAGCAATCTCTTACTTCCTGCAACTAACAAAAGCTTCGTTAGCCCGCAGAGGAATTTAAAACACTCAATTAATTAAAAAGCTCTCCAAATCCTAAACATATATATATATTTCCGAGTGTTGTTCACCAGATATATGGCTACAAATTTGATACATATATTTTATATATGGAATCATTATCTTCCAATTTTCTTCTCTCTTGTCCGCACTTCGGATTTGACCTTTGACCTGTTTCACGCCCACAACTGGAAGGTACTGCATACAGATAAAAATGTTCCATATTCCGCTCAGCATCCATCCGCGATATAGGACTTTAAATTTTCTACCATTCACCTACTTAATCACTTTCAACTTTGTTTTTTATCTCTTGTCCGATCGAAATTTGACTTTGATGTAGAAAATAACTCTAATTACATGGTTCTGAGTCCAACTAAATGAGCCCCATCCACCGCCGAAGTCCCATTCTTGTGTTATAGGACTTGTCGTTCGTTACCATTAAAATAATATAGAAAAACTCGCTTTAATTTGTTCCCCAACTCCGAAATTTGACCTTTGACCTATTTCACACCCACATCTAGAGAGTGATGAAAACAGAAGAAAATGTCCCAATTACCGCTCAATTTACCTTCCCGCGATATAAAACCCTTACATTTGATATTGTTCATATATGGACACAATCAGGATTACCATATTTTTTTCTCTTGTTTGCACTCTGATACTTGATCTTTGGTCTACTAAATAACCGTAATTACAGATTGTTGAGTCAATCTGAATAAGTCCCATCCATTGCTGGGTCTTTTCCAAATATACGATTCTCTATTTCAGCGCTTCTCAAACTTTTCCAATTGGCGACCCCTTTTACCCGAGAAAATATTTTCGCGATCCTGGTATAGAGGTATATAAACTAGGAATACGAATTAAAACATTTGCTAAAATTTCTGCGACCCCCAAATTTCGTTACGCGATCCCATATGGTGTCGCGACCCACCCTTTGAGAAGCACTGTAGTCTTTTACTGATTTCTAGTTTGAATCCCTTAGTAAAATTTTTTTAGAACTTGTAATTGCTACTAAATGCTATGATATCGCACTTGTAATTATTTGAAATAATTATAAGTGTGGTATCCAGGGGCAGCTCGTGCATATATTGAAATTTTGTTGGAATAAAATATAAATAGTACATAATATGTTTTATTTATTTAAAAACATGGTCCAGTGGGTGATTGGTTAACGAACATAATCCGTTCTAAGATAGTGTTCATTATCCAAATTGTTCGTTAACCAATCATCAATTTACCATAGGTTTTTATGAGAATTTGATTAATTCGTTCTGGAGATCCAAAAATAAATAAATAAAAAATTATATAATTTCTTACTACGTTTATTTATATGTAATAACTATAATATATACATACATACTCTTGCATTTTCATCTATTATTTTTATTTTCCGTTAAAGAATCTGTCCAATGTCGATTGCTTTTTTTTCTCTTCTTCAGGATTTTTTGGAAGTGATTAATAGCATTGTTGTCGTAAAGATCCCAAGCCTATTGACCTCATCTTTGTATGGGTGCATTCTAAGATCAAAATATTGTAAAATCTCTTAACCTGGTATGGGTGTCATTCTAAGACCAATCTTGGTATGGGTGCATTCTAAGACCAAAATGTAAAATCTCTCTCTTACTAACTTGGTATGGGTGCCATTCTAACACCAAAAATTGTAAAATCTCTCTCTAACTTAATAAATCTTTGATTTGTTTTAAGTTGTCTCTGAGTTCATTTTAATTGGGAAAAACTACTGTTCTCCATTCCTTACTCATATCTCCACGAATGCGCAAGGTCTAAGCCTGCACAAGTTAAACTGCCATATTCTCGTGAGATATTTTTATCTGTCGACAGCTACTTATAGAGCTCATCACAGCCAGATGGTTGAAGGGTGAAGTTCAATGGGCCGGACCCGGATCCTTCCTGAAAAATTGGAGAAGTGGGACAGGGAAAAGTGTGGTAAAGTGCTCTGTCCCACTGTGCTCACTATCCTCCAGGATACTATCCTGAGGATACTATTCTGATGGTACTATCATGGAGGATAGTATCCTCCAGGTACTATCCATCCATTGGATAGTACCTGGAGGACACTATCCAATGGATAAAGCTGGAGGATAGTATTCATTAAGTATCCTCCAGCTTTATCCAATGGTATAAATTATAGTATCCTCCAGCTTTATCCAATTATAGTATCCTCCAGCTTAACCAATGGATAAAGCTGGAGGATACTACCCATTGGATAGTACCTGGAGGATGCTATCCTCCAGGTACTATCCATCCATTGGTACTATCCTGAGGATACTATCCTGATGGTACTATCCTGGAGGATAAAGCTTTGCTTACTATCCTCCAGGATAGTAAGCACAGCTTTACCACGTGGCCATCCGGCCGACCTGTCATTCCGTCAGTCCCCGCGTTCCATACTTTGTTCTGTGAAGTGTTCGTTATCCGAACATAAAAATCTCTCGCAAAACTGTTCGTTATCCGAACAGTTCGTTAACCAATCACCCACTGTATGTATTTTTATTCCCTTGATTCTCTCTTTTTTTTAAGGGGCCCAATATTTTCTTCTGTGTCCAGGGCCTCAACCGGTCTTAATCCGCCACTGCAAAAGGTCACTACGGTTATCATTTGACTAGATTTCTGTTACATTTCAGGTTTTCTCAAAATATAAACAAAGTAATTACTGCAAACTTTATTTAACCAAATCGTCAGCTGCAAACAAACTGATCAAATGTGGTTGATAGTATCGACATTTACTTTTATGGAAACTATTTATCATGGAAAACAGAAATAGTTTCGTGTTTACACAGAGAAATATTTATTTTCACAGCCCAGGATTTGACTATAATATCATAAGGTATGCTGTCTTAGATTTCCTTAGTAGTTCACCTGAAGATGACTTTGTAATCAAATCTTGGGTTGTGAAAATAAATATTTTTCTGTGTAAACACAAACTGTTTTCTGTTTTCCTCGATCAAATATGCACAAGATTTGACTATAATGTCATATTAAGGTAAGCTATCTTAGATTTCCTTAGTTACTTCATCTGAAAATGAATGCACAATTTATAAAAACTAAAATTAGATAGTCATGTGTTATCTGATTCTGATGTCGCGTATGTAATATTGTACAACAATGTAACTTTAGCTACTTAACAATGTAACGCTTTTAGCGATAAATAAGAAAAATTTCTGAAAGATACATTGTAAGTGGTACTTTTATTTCCCATTTTAGGTATTACTGGGTTTTTGGAGCTGATTTTCCCGATTTCCTGAAAAAAGTTTATCGGGATTCGGGAACAGGAAAACAAAAAAACTCTCAGGAATGGGCAACTTTTATTTCCCATTTTAGGTATTACTGGGTTTTTGGAGCTGATTTTCCCGATTTCCTGAGAAAAGTTTATTGGGATTCGGGAACAGGAAAACGAAAAAACTCCCAGGAATGGGCGGGAAGGAATTCTCGCCCGGAAATACTAATCATTCTAATTTACAGTTTAATTTTAAATTTCAATCTATAATTTTTCAAACCAGTGTTATAACTATGCAAAAAATTCACATGTGGATATTTTATTAATAGTGGAGAATTTTTGAAATAATTGTAATGTGTGAATTAAAGCCAAAATTTTTTAAAATCATATTTATATATTTTATAATATAGGTATCATGCACAGTTTCAATACAAGTTAATGTTGTAGAATAAGGAACTTTTAACTCTTTTTTTGACCTTCTCTCTTTGGTCCAGTTCAGCCCAATTGTCCTAAAAAATTTATGGTTCTTTCAATTATTTTTATTAAAAATATGTGGATATGCAAGATTGTATATAGTTTAATATTTTTGTAGGTATTTAAATAGGCAAACCACAATGTTTTCACTAAAACACGTGACCATGACGTCACGTGAATTTCGTCCAAGACTGGCAGGCATTTAGTTTGAGAGTGCGTATTACGTAATATATTCTCAATTCGAAGTTGTGAGCTCGATATCAGTAAATAAATAATTATAATATTAAATATTATTTTTGACTTTTTATTTTTGATATTTCTGTGAATAATTTACAACTTGTAGATCCATTATTTTTGATTCTGTCCCAATTAAATCCAACATTGATTCCTAACATAAAGAATGGCAGGTTTACTGAATATCCCTATTAAAAGAAAAGTGTAAGTGAAATGATTATTTAAGTAATATGTGATTAAAATAAAGATTTATAGATATATATTGAGATTTTAAATATGAAAATACAGCATAATTTAAATGTTAATTCTTATTCTATTTTATGCATATAATTATTATTAACTCAAAATATTAGGCCTTTTTTCTAAATTATATTTGTTTTTTTTTTAACTGGACAAATTTTCTTGCTCATCTGCAGCTATAATTTTATTATTCAGTGATTTTTCATAAATAATATCTTATTTTGAGATTTTAAATATGAAAATACAGCATAATTTAAATGTTAATTCTTATTCTATTTTATGCGTATAATTATTATTGACTCAAAATATTAGGCCTTTTTTCTAAATTATATTTGTTTTTTTTTAACTGGACAAATTTTCTTGCTCATCTGTAGCTATAATTTTATTATTCAGTGATTTTTCATAAATAATATCTTATTTGTAAAACTTTATTGAACTAATTAATAAATTTGAATCGTATTCTTTTTTAAAATTAAGATTCTTCCTATTATTTTAATTTGAATGATGCTAATTACACATTAGATTATGTATTATTTTGTAAACTGTTGTTGTTTCTTTTTGGCACAATATTGTGACAATATTATTCTTTATTGAACAATATTATAATCGTAAAAGTTAACAAGAATATTTTAGCATATCACAATATTTGTATACAACCTGACACAATAATAACGCAATGAATGGATAAGTGGCAGCACTCAGGGTAAAATCTTACTGAAATTACTTTCTAACTGAAAAAAAGATACTTCAGAGTTTTAAACTAGGTCTCTTAAAATATAGATTTTATTCATAGAAACTAATTGTCAAGAATTTTTTTGAAATATATATTTAATTTACTCAGATTTGTCATCCTATTACACTGCTCCTTTTTTTTAACAGTAAAGTTCAAGCTCTTCAAGCAGGGAAAGGAAAAAACTGTTTTTTTTTTAAATAACACTAACTTTTATTAAATATAGCACTTTCGGCTCTACTGAACCCTCTTCAGTATTTATGAACATTAAACAAATAACAGTTATTACAAAACTGTTATGTTCTAATTCCAACATTCTAGAATACTAAACAAATTTTTAAACAGTTCATAGCACATTCCTTAAGTGTAAGAGCCTGCTATAGTCCTAGCATATTAATGCAATTAGTAGACTATTACTATATTTAAAATTACAAGAATATAATAAATTTAAAACAGAACACTTCTTTCTACTTTTAATATTCAATCATTATTTCACCATCATTTTTTTATGGCAAAATTCCTACGCTAAGCTTAGCTTCTCCGGTTCATTGCAATTAATAACATTCTTTCCTGTTGCCTTTTTGGTGTATATTTCAATTGCTTTTGCTATTTTAAGCTTTTCTGGGTCATGTAACATACCAGTTTCGTCTCTTCCCATCTTTGTGTAGCCTTGAAACTCGTGAGCCTTTGTGCTAGCACTGTAGAACCTTTCTCTTTCTCTTGGTCTGCCTTATGTTCTTGGAGCCTTTTCTTTATAGATCTGGTGGTGGATCCTATGTAAAGTTCTTCGTTTTTAGTATCTTTATTGTCGATCGGTATTTGATATACATCTGGCATATTTAGGGGTTTTCATTGATCTTTATCGTTTCTAGTTAAATTAAATACGGTGTTTCTCCTTGAAAAAACCACTTTTCTTCCTGCTGCCTTTTCTATTTTAGTCATATTTCATAATAAATGGATTTGTTTCCAACGTGTAAGGACTGTTCACTTCGTTATTTTCTGCTTGTTCTTTAGTTTGATTATTATTTCTGCCTGTTTTCTTATTCTCTGTACTTCTCCTCATTTTTAGTATTCTATTTCAATGGTATCCGTGGGCTTCCGCATGTTTTATAATCCAATTCTTCACTGGTGCTCTCCCATGTACTACAGTGGGTAGTGATCCTATTAAGGAGGGCTCTAAATGAGGCCATCTTTATATGCTGGGGTTCTCTTGACGTTTTGTGGATAAAGAGGGGGTATGTATGTATCTTTTCTATATACTCGCGTTTGGTATTCCCCTCTGACTATTTTTATTTTAACATCTAAGTAACTTATTTCCATTTCATCTTCTTTTACTTTCTTTAGTTTCAGCCCCAAACTTAATTTTTATAATTTTGACAATAGATGAATGCTTTTAATCTTATTTTATTTTACATGAAATAATTAAAATTAAGATAGGTTAATTTTTGTTATTCATCATTGATAATTTTAAAGTTTATTAATGACACAGAATACTTAATATTATAGATACAATTTTCATTTGATGTATATTTTTCATTTATAATTTAAAATAATTAAATTATTATATTTTATCTTTATAGTACCTCAAGTCTCTCAAATGTACGTTGTCAAAAATGTTTAGAAACTGGTCATTGGACTTATGAATGTACTGGAAAAAGGAAATATCTCCATAGACCTTCTCGAACAACCCTAATGAAAAAGAAACAAAAACAGGAAGAGGAAAAAAAACAATTTATGTCACAGTAAGTTCATTTAATCGTCATTATCAAAATTTATTTTTCATACAATTAATCAAATAGTCTAATAGAAATCTTCTCTTGTAAGTATGTCAAAAATTCAAAGATAATACTAAAGACTAAATTAAATTATTAAAGGAGCTGCCAAATCATCTTTGTCTGTAAAATGTGTTCAGCTGTATAATTTTAGCATATTTTAGTTTTGTATTTATATATTTACCAACTTACCATATTTATTATTTTATTAACAATAACATCAATACAATAACATATTTGTTAAACTTAATTGTAATACCTAAGTCATCCCATATCTAGCTGGAATTGACGAATTTGAATAGCAAAACACTCTTGACAGATATCAGCATGGACTTGACACTGATTTTATGTATGGTTTGAACCTGCATTTCAAACAATCTTACCTAATGTAGTTGATATCACATTCAAATTTCAAACAGTATGAATTTTAAAATATGGGATGTTTCTTGGATAATTTACTGATATTTCATATTTATTAACTTATTCTTAATTTACATAGTTTTTAGCAGTATTTTTTATAAATTTTTTTTATTTGTATGAAAAAATCCTAACACATACAAAAATGGTCTCATCTCTTACATAAACAGTTATATTTTACATTCCTCTAATTGGACTGCACATGATTTATTGTAGCACTGCATCCAATGCCTCACACTGATGTGCAAAGTAGACTTGGCTGTAATTTCTGGGAAGCAAGTGGCTGCTGTAAAGCAATAAAAATGCCAAGCCTCTTTAAATGGCCTGAGGATGTTTGTGTCATTTTTCACAATTTTTTTCCCGAATTTCAGTGAAATTGAAACAAAAAATGAATGACTAAAATATATTTTAATTTATTTTAACAGAATTAACCAATATTTTCCTATTATCTACAATATATATATTAATTTTTAGCATTTTATAACTCTGAAAAATTTGATTTTTCTAAAAATTTCAAAAAATCATTAATCAAATCACATAATCAGAATAACTTTCATAGATTAGACTATAAATTAGCAAGATGGTATAAAAAAATCCAAATTCTATTGAATTGTATTCAAATATAAATAATATTTGCTTATAAGTAATTTTAAAAAATATTTCAGCAACTGAAAAAATTTAGGAACCACTGTCAAAAGAATGCATTTTCAATGAATACATACAAGAAAACTGATTTGCAAAAGCTGGATTAATAAAATCAGGATTGAATTTTTTTAACTCAATTTTTGATTGTTTTTTTAGCATTTTTTGTTCCACTTGATGTCTATTCACATCAAAGGCACTGAACAGATTAAAGGATTATTATGTATTCCCGTTGACTGCCAGTCTAACAACAGTGCATGGATGACAAGTGAAATATTCAGTTGCTTGCTCCTAAAATTGATAAGATATTTGCACAACTGAACAGTAGAAATTTCCACAACATTTTCATGTTTGTGGATAATTGTCCATCCCATAATAATGTTCCTGCATTAACCAACACCAGAATTTTGTATTTTCCAAAAAATCTCCATTTTCAAACTGCAATTAATGGATCAAGGGATCATCCACTCCTTTAAATGCTCTTATAGGAATTGCCTTGTTTTTCACATGCGTGTGGACATTCATAACAAACAAGTGACCTACAAACCAGTTGATCTCAGAGGTACTGCGCAAATGATTTTTAGTGATATAATGATGCACCAAGAAATCTTGCCACTATTTTACAAAACTGTTTTAGGAAGTCTGGATTTTCATTACTGGAAAATGATGTTTTGCATGATAATGACAATAGTTCTGCAGCATAAGATAGTAATTAGTCTCTTACATCATGGACCAAGAAACACACAAAATACTTACTGAAGCTGATAATTTCATATTTGAAAGATTATGTTCTATGTCAGTGGTGTTTAACCTGTTGATCGCAGAGCAATTTTTGGTCAATCTCTTGTTTACTCCTCCTTACAAATTTAATTAAAACTGAAAACATAATACAAAATAATGATAAATAAATAATTATTTTTAATTCTCTTTAAGTGCATTACTATTGTATATTTATTTTTCATTAAAATTGTCAAATCAATAATTTTCTTATCATTTGAAAATATATACATATAAAGTTCCAAAATATTAACTGATATTGTACAAAAAATTCTGTTATGTTTCAGTTTGACATGCTTGTCAGAATCCATTTCTTTTTCATATGAAGTCCTAAAAAATCAAGAAACCAAATTACAAATGATCATTTGGATGATTGTCTGCAATTAGCCACGTCTTCATATCAACCTGACTATGAAAATATCGAGAGCTCCAAATAATGCCAAATTTCATATTAACTTTTTTTTAATCAACCAGCATTTCTTGTAACTTAAATCAGTCTATTGTTTTTTCTAACTTTGGTTTTCCAAAATAGAGAAATAAATATTTTATTCCAAAATATTTGTTATATTAAAATAATTAAAAGTGATAAATAAATTTTTAAATACACAAATAAAGTTTTTAGGACTGGAAAAGTGGGTCCTCCAAAGTTGGTGAGCACATTTAACTGCATTGTTGTATCTAATCAGATATCAGGTTGGAAGAACGTGGTCTATATAAGAGAGTAGATCACTGAATAACTTAGTATATAAAAGTAGCTCACCTAACAAAAAAGGTTGAACACCACTGTTCTATGTAATGAAAATACATTAATGGAAATGTTGCTTATTGATGAAGATATTGTGTATAAAATTACAAATGCAAATATAGGCTAGGATGAAGATGGAGGCATATCTGAGAAAAAGTTAACAAGAGTACTACAGAGAGAAAACCAACATTAGCTGAAACTTACATTACATTGGAAACATCAAAACTCTATTTTGAAAATTCTGACATTTCTCAGAATGAAATTGTTTTTAACAATATCCATAAAATTGATAATATAAATGCAGATCAGTTGTTAAAGAAATGTAAGCCTACTGTTCAGAAAAACATAACAATTTTCCTAAATTAAAAACTTTTAAGATAATGTAACTTTTTTCATTTGCTGTCAAATTAAACCTACTGTAAAACATCAAAATTTATTGTCATACTGTACCCTCACAAATTTGTTAGACATCTCTAGTCATCTTTCTGATGGGTGCTCTCTGTAACAAACTAAAATTTGTGATTTCTGTAAGTTTGTTATAAAGGGGTGTAAAGGTTCAGTAAAAACGAAAAAAACAAAAAAATTTAAAAATTGGTTGATAGAAGTACCTACCGAGAGCTTGTCCGGGATCCGCCATCTTGAAGTGTGCATGACGAAATCTTCAATCGAGACTGTTACGTACAATACCGAGAGCTTGTCCGGGATCCGCCATCTTGAAGTGTGCATGACGAAATCTTCACATCGACACTGTTACGTACAGTGACGGACAAAAGTATAGGCACAGCAGAAAGTTATGCAAAAATCACAATTTACATACGTAAGAGACTGCAATATGAAAGAAATTTGTT
This sequence comes from Olivierus martensii, assembly GCA_000484575.1. Taxonomy (NCBI): domain Eukaryota; kingdom Metazoa; phylum Arthropoda; class Arachnida; order Scorpiones; family Buthidae; genus Olivierus; species Olivierus martensii. The sequence continues at coordinate 92,959 of AYEL01076215.1, read as the reverse complement.
GATAAAATAATTTACCGATTTGCTGTTGTCTACAGATATAATGATATTGAAATAACATCAACGAGGGGGCATAAAATGCCCTAGGGATGTTTTAGACTGACAAGTCTCCCTCGCAGGTGACGTAATGCGCAGTAGGAACGAATATGAGACATCTAGCTGGCATACGGTTGTAAGTGTATCGTGGTGCATAGGTAATATGGAACTGCAGCACCCCCAATTTTTTTGATATATAAATATATTTATATTTACTTTTAATATTTAATTTTACCATCAACAATCCTGTAAAATTCTCTTATTTTTGTATAAAAAAATAAAAATCTAATATTGTAACATTTAGAAAAGCGAAGGACGTCAGCGGTACTGTTTTCTCCAGTGTCATATTACTATTCACGCATGCTCGCACAAGCATATGCACGTCACAGTGACATGATTGGATGCGAGGTATTAGCTAAAGTGGCATTGTCTGTCGTGCAATTCCACTCACAGATTACATGTATACAGATATTCCACTTCCTATACTAGCCTTGGAAACTTTGGAGAGCATTTGCTAGCCAATCAGAAAGCAGCTCGCAATAGAGATGGCGCTTCAACCGATTTACGTTACCGGATACCACGTGACTTCTCGCCGGAAGTAGTTGCGATGCTGACACGTGATCCGATGACGTAACACCAATTCACTAGTGCTGTAAAATCATTATTTTGAACCGATTAAATTAAAATTTTAAATATATATTATATTTAGATACCTTTTATATTCTAAATAATATAAGTTGTTTTGAAGAAAACAGTAAAGATATTAAAATGAAATTAACTCAATTATTGCAAATATTAATAAATTTATTGAAAAATATTCAAAATTAGGAACATTTCTATACAGCATTTAATCGTACAATCAATACAACACAGTATTTTAACCCAAAATATTTACATATTTTATGTTTAAATACAATATCAGATGAAAAACGAAACAATGAAATACCAAAATCTTGTTTGGTTTCACCACAAATGATATACCTTCTATAATGACTTTCTTCATGATTCTTATTCATTTTATATTAAACGAGTATTATCACGAAACTTCTTTCTTTACTCTGGAGATAATTACGAAACTTGTACATACGTGTACCGTTAACTTTGAATAATGGCGCCCAGTCTAACCAGTAAGTTCAAACTTCAGAACTCTCGTTATATCTGTCACGTGATTTTAATTCAGCAAGCAAGTTTTTAAATTTAAACGAAATTATTTAATGATTTTGAAAATCTGACATTAATACAAGAATTATTTAATAATATAAAATTAGAAATCAAGCTTTCTTCGTGGCTTCGAAGATCTCGATGTTTAGAACTATCCAAGATGGCCGACAATGTGCAAAATTTGCTTCAGGAAAATCTCGTTAGGCGGTCTCCTCCTAACCTCCTTGGTATAAATGTAATCTGTGATTCCACTATTGTTTACATACAGGTTGCGCCAGTAGTTGTGTTCCCAGTGCTTATCGTGTTTACTCCGTCTCTAAATATTTGGACATTACAATTAGACATAATATTTTGAATTATATCAAACTGTATAATTTTGTCGACAATAAACAATATTTTTTCATTTTTAATTTTGTTTTTAATTTTTACCATAAAAATTTTAAAATAGCGTTTTTGCCGTTTTATTCAAATACATATGTGCTGTATTTACATTGTGTATGCATATTTCGAAAGTTGCAGCACCCCACGATTTCAAGTCACGAGCAGTCACTGGTGATATCATAGTATTTTAATTTGGATATTATCACATTTGTACTATATCAAAAGTAAAACAATATTTCCATTGTTATTGCAGTTGTGAAAACCTAAATTCATTGTCATCAACCCATTATGCTTTTCGTAATTCATCTTTTTAAAAGAAAACAGACATTTTATTGAAAGCTTGCTCATAACAGTATATTTTATTACGATGTATGAAACCAGAGAAATATAATTTAGGATAAATAAAACTAAGGAAAAGAATTTAGAGATTCAGGAATGATAAAAACAGTGTAAATGAAAAATATCGTGCAATTTCGTAAAAGTAAATCGTAGATCAACGGAAAATGGTTAGATTTGGAATGTAAAAGCATGTCGAAATCCATTAAATCGTCAAATTATCTCTTAAAATTATATAGAAAACATAAAACATCGATTGATAAGCCCCAACTTTGGGACCTTGTTTCTCGGTAAAGAGGCCTCAGCGGTAAAAAATAATTACATTTTTGGATTCGGCGCCTCCAAATTAGGAGTACACTATTAAGACGAATTTTCATCAGCGGACTTTAGTAACCCATATTCACTTTTAATTATCAGTGGATGTGGGACGAATCTTTCATTCTTTATAACACTGGTCTCAAACTCAAATTGCATGCGGGCCGAATGCGCGATTCGAAAGGAAATGAAAGGCCGAATATTTTGAAACAAAATTACAATGAAAAATATTTATTTGTAATTAGTTTCATTTTTTCTTATAAAGATATCGAAATAATATTTTATAATTATGGGATTATAAAACAGGATTTGTTATATTTTATTAATGCTAAATTGTAATAATTTTCCGATTCTAACATGTATTTAAACAAATGGTTAAAACATCTTTGCGGGCCGCCAGTTTGAGACCACTGCTCTATAGCATAGCCAGAAAGTCTTCATAATGGCGACTGCGACGCGCCATGATGAAAACCCTCTGGCTGTTCCAAGAGGTAAAGTAAAATCTTATCAATTTTTTCTACGTATTTTAATATAATAAATTCAATGTTAGACAAGATTTTCTGAAAATACTGTATACAATAATTGATACAAGAATGCAAGGTATTTATCGATAGGCGGTGGTAGGGCGCGCTATATTACAAGATGTAAAGTGAATTCTTAGTCGGCGATAAATTAATGTATTTATACTGCAATATTTAGTATGTAATTTTGTTAATAAGTAGCTCATTAATTTAATATTTATATAAACGTGTACAGCATGTAGTGACATCGGTCACAATATGTTGTAATTATGATAAATTTCATTTTAAGTTGCAACACATCCGTGGTTGCAATATATCATTGCAACTTAAGATGCAATTTAGTGACCTGATAATTCATTTAGAGTTATTTATTCAGTTTTAATTAGAATTATAAAAAATTATGAAAGATCTATAGAAATGTATAATTGTATTATTTAATTTGTTTCCATCATTTTGGAAACAAAACCACGACGCGAACGCGACGCGCCATACCAGGAAAGTAAATTTCCTGGTATGACGTCGACGCGCGTTGCTCGGTTGCTTCGGCAATGAAGTTCGGACATTGAGTCACCAGGAACGTAAATATTTCAAACTCGCTACCGGCGGTAAATTCGAAATCTCCGGTTTTGTATCTAAATGAATCGTTCAACTCCGACAATATCCTATAGTTCCAACGGCGGAGTTCCCTTAAAGCAGCAGTTCTCAAAGTTTTGCCTAGGTGGGCCAAATTGTAAATTCCTAAATATTTTTGCGGCCAAAAAAAAGTTATTGAAAAATACGATCAAATCGATAAAAAGTTAGACACAAGGGAACGATTTATACTAATTTTAACAATCGTTCTTTATTTATGTCAATAATTACTTTTTATTACAAACTACTGTATTTAAGTTTGTAATAAAAAGTAATTATTGACATAAATAAAGAACGATTGTTAAAATTAGTATAAATCGTTCCCTTGTGTCTAACTTTTTATCGATTTGATCGTATTTTTCAATAACTTTTTTTTTATATAAAACACGTGTATTTAAAATAACACATTTTAAAAATAATTAAACAAAAATAACTGAAATAATTCAAATAATAATAATAAATTCATCAATCTGAAGTGTGTGACTTGTGCAGTTGTTTTCTTTTATTATTAATATTGAGCCTTGGTTCTAAATTGATTGAATCTGCTTGTAAATGTTCATGAGTTAATTTTGATCTCAATTTGGACATATTAATACTCATGATTGAGAGAGTTTTTTTGCATATATAAGTGCTTCCAAATAATGAAAACATTTGGAAACACTCATACATGTATTTTAACTGAACAGTTACAATGTTTTTTAACTGAACAATTTTTAATTATATGATAAAATATATTTATTTTTTTTTTTTGTAAAAATGTAAATTATGAATTGAAGATCACAGATGATTTGACATCATGGGCCACACTTTGGAAACCCTTGCCTTAAAGGGAGAAGTCTGTGGGGATTCCATCGGGACAGCCATTGGCCCATCCATCAACAACTCCACAGCAGCCCTATGCTATTGCATCAGACCTAGAATTGTCCAGCCTTGGCAATATTCTGTGGTTCTATCGGTGGGGATAACCTCATGCTAAAAATTGATATGCTTATATATATTTTTACTGCTTCCTTTTTTTTTTTTTTTTTTTTTTTTTTTTTTTTGTCTTACCTTTTTTTTTTTTTTTTTACTTTTTACTCTGTTCTATTATAGCAATTCTATTATTTTTTGACATAATGTGACCAATAGTATCTGGAAAAAAATTTGTGTGGATTTAACTGGAAAAGTAAGAATAATTTGCAAATTTGCCTAATACAGTAATGCCTCGTAATTCGGCACTAATCCGTTGCCGAAGTAATGTCAAATTGAGAAACTGTCAAATTGCAGGACAATATTTCCCATGTAAGACTATGTAAAATAGATTAGTTCGTTATCGGTCCCCAACCCACTCCCCTAAGAGATGAGGTGAGAGAGATACACTATATTATTTACTTTATTATGTGTGTTTTACTATTGTATAACATGCTAAATTACAAAATACATTATTTTATACACAACACATAATTTATTAGCCCTTGGATATTGGAATGAAGTCTTCCAACAGACACCCTAGCACCATAATCTCTCTCTGTTGCAAAACGTTGCCACAATTGTCCTAGGAACACCGGGTATAATTGTTCTACCTTTTTGCACTTTATCTACAATTTTTTCTTTGTCTCTTTGCTCAATCAAATGGTTCTTTTCAGAATTATTCCTGTGGTCAATTCTCTTTGAACCTATCTTTACATACTCAAAAAAATAATAATAATTACAAATTTTTTACTTTCTGAAAAAATTTTCACTCAAAAAATAATAATTACAAACTTTTTACTTTCTGAAAAATGTACTGAAAATTAACACAAACAACACGGGCAAACATCAAAGTAGCCCAAAAAGAACTTACAAATAGAAAATGACATCACACAGTTCCATGCATGCACATGTGCCAACCTGCGAAACTCAAATGTCGAATTGCAAGGCACCACTGTATTAACACAGTTTAATTAAAATAACGTTGTATAGCTTGAAGCGTTGAGGCAGCAATGCGCCATGCCATCATTGACATGAGATGCGTAAAACGCAGTTAGTGATAACATGAAATGAAAAATTTGTTCTGCATGAGCAGTAAATAATTGCCAGGACAAGTAGTAAATGCACATACACCTTAGCCTTGAGGGAATAGACAAAACGAATACAACTTCTGAAAAGAAATTAGTAGATTGAACACATGGTATAATCCATATGGAAGTGATCTACAGATTAATAGACTCAAAATCAAGTCCCATGGAAGTTAGGCAAGAATGGCTTACCAGGCTGGAAAAAAGGAAGAATATGCAAGGACCATGGATAAAAGAAACAAAAATGCAAGATGAGAAATAATTTTTATTGGTTAAAGATGTGCTAGTAACTGGATTGAGTATCAGTTTCAAAGATAGATTTTTTTTATTCAAAAATAGTGTTTTCTTTCTAAATACTGTCCAACCAGCTTAGTCGCGACCATCGATGCAAGTACGTGTGTGCTAACTGAATGAGTCCAGTGACAAAATAGGGATGACAGCTTCGCATATGGTTGTTTTCAAAAGCAAGATAACTGAAGTTGAATGGAAGTTTATTGTAATGTCGAACACTAAATGGTTAGTTTCAACGTTGGAAATAGTATATTTAACAGAACTTAATATAATATTAATTCAACAGTTGGAAATAGTATATTTAACAGAACTTAATATAATATTAATTCAATAATTCCCACCCATTATTATACCAACTTCAACTCTCCCTTTCATGTTTGGACTCATCCACCTTAGCTAGGCGTGGCTTTCGTGGACAGACAATAGTATAGCCAGGTATAAGTTAAAAGAGAGCTTTAGCAACACAAACGTGCAGTATGAGAATGACGAAATTATGGCGTCATTTCGAATCGTCGCTAAAGAGTTCTTCACATCGAAACGTGAGTTAAGGAAAGATTCTATATTAACGTTATTCATTTGCGTTCTACACGTCGAAAATGGCAAATTCGACGCTTAGGCAGGAAGGTTCACATTGGTGATTACTTATATTTATAGTGACTAAATGACTAAATATAATACCATATATTTTTGTATGCACGTTCCTTAGACTTGTATCTATGATATGATAATTAAATTTTGTATTAAAAATGGTTAAAAATCCTAACTTGAAGTGTTACTTTTATACCATATTTTTAGACGTGATTACTGGATACCTCACACTGAGTGGAAAAGCTTTGTTTTGTTTTTATTTAATCTAAATATTTTTTCTAGCTCGAAGTGATTTTGAAAAACAAAATCGAATCAACCAGCCACGTACTCAATGTTAGTGTTCTACGCAAGCATATTAAATGAATTAGATGTTGCATACATGTGATATTTTTTCTAGCTCGAAGTGATTTTGAAAAACAAAATCGAATCAACCAGCCACGTACTCGATGTTAGTGTTCTACGCAAGCATATTAAATGAATAAGATGTTGCATACATGTGTCGCTATTTGTGGAAGTTAAGGGAAGTAACGATTTGCTGAAACGGATTTCTTCTACAAACACACACGTGGAACATAAACTCAATGACATCATTTTTCTTTGCATTTACGTTCACATCAACGTCTTGCTGAAGCTCTCTAATTTTGCAAATCTAAACCTCTAATTGACAGATTTATGAATATTTATCCAAAAATGGTAATGCATAGAGATTATGCAATTCCATTATCTTTAGACAAATGCAAATTATATTTCATCCTTTATGACTTCTAAAAAAAATCAAGTCTTGAGGACCCAAACACACTGATTATGAATATTCTATACCAGGGGTGGGCAAACTTTTGGGAGAAAGGGCCATATTGCATCAATGAAATTTAGCTTAGGGCTGCACTTTCCCAGCGATCCCTATATAGCCTTTACCATTGACCCCTCCATGAGTGTGGATGTAGCCTGTGGTTGGAAGTGATTCTGCCCTTAGTAATCTATCTGATTGGAAAGGGGCATAAAACAAAATAGCAAAAAAAAAAATTCCCAAAATCCTGTCTTCACCTAATAACTGTCTGAGGTGATAAAATTCTCTTAGAAAATTGTGGCCAAAAAATACAAAGATCTTAAGGGGTGCATTTGCTGACTAAGATATTATAAAAGGGTGACAAGTTAAAATTAAGCCAATTTTCTTAGTAGATCAGCTTTCATTATGCATTATATGAATCACGGGTTTGAATAATGCCAACAGTCCAGAAAAAGTGAAACGCCATTTTCAGAGAAGCTCGGCAAGGTCGATATCTTTTAAATTATATATTAAAATTATAATTTAATCATTTTAAATTTGAAAAAATAAACACACCTGTTTAGGAAATTGCACAAATATTAAATACAAACACAAATTAGGAAAGGTATTGAGTTGATAGATCGACAAAATGATTTTATTTGATTTTGAATGTATTTTGCACCCGATTTCTTATGCAATGACATTTATTCTGATTAACGGTTAATCAAATCTATTTTTGTAAGAAATATGATACTGTAATAACATCTAAAGTTTACATATGAATTATTATTTATTATTTTTTAGAAATTACATAAACTATATTGTTGAGATATGGAACAGATTTGATATTTTATTTATCAATAAAATTTTTGGCATTATAGCTATTAGTTGGAGGGCCGCGGTTTGCTCACCCGTTCTATACTGTATTCTGAAATTTCTCTTAGCAATAACTAAATATCAATTAAATAATCTAACATTATAATTTAAAGTAAACGGAAATTAATTATTAAACAAATTTTAACCAATATGGCTCAACTATCGATTAATAACTAAACTAGAAATTTTGATACTAAGCCCAACCCAGAATGAAACCAGGGCCCTTTTAGGGTATGCTCTAAAATCCTACCAGTTGGACACAAGGACACTAGGCAAATTTCCTCATCAGATTGCTTAAATAACTGAAATTTTAAGCAATCACATACAATAGTGCTCCTGAAACTTCATGCACAGACCAGTTTTTTTCATTTAATCTATCATGAACCAGTATTTTTGTATAATTAAAAATTTTAAAACAGAGTCCAAATACTTTTATTTTTAAATTAAATTGGTAAGAAAAAATGTATTTTAAATAAAATGAAAAAATTAAATAGATGATAAGAAAAATAACAAGTTTTCTTTAAAATTCTTATTAATTTTCATTATAATTGAAAAAAAAAATTGATTTTAGGAAAGGAAGACAAAATAAAGATTTTATATCAAGATCAGAGTCAGTACATTTTTACCAACTCTGCATGAAGTAAGAACCATAACCATTTGATAAGAACTAAGATTTAAGGACTGATTCTAAAAAATATGTATTTTCATATACAGTGGATTCTGCTTAATTGGGACATGTCAGGCCTAAGCCATTTCGTCCCAATTAAACATAATAAATTCTAAAATAAAATATGTAATTTGTAGGTAAATAAATAATGTAGTAAATAAATAATAGGTAAAAAAAATAATAATTAGGTACCTATTTTAATAAAGCATTAAAAAATAGATATCTAATTATTAGTTTTTTACCAATCTCCTCTGATTTCGTCTTCAACACTGGGCCGCTGATATTCACAACTTGCCCGCTAACTATAGAAATCCATTGATCTAATGCTTCTTCGACTTCTGGATCCTTTCCATCATTCTTTCTTTTGACTGTTCCTGGAATTTCTTTCTGTAATGCCCATTCCTTACGATTTTGATTTTCTTGTAAAAGGGCGCTATGGTGATTTTGGTACTGGCTTTTAATTTTATCCTGCAAAGCAATTTTACTTGAAAGTGTAAAATTATTTCTTGGCATCTTGGAAAGATTTAAAAATTTTAAATAAGATTGACACTGTAAATGAATATTGCTAGGTACCTGTAACGATTGACTGTTTAAGTAGAGCACACTTGCCAAAGTCACGATGATAGATAACTAATTCTCATCATGCTAGTGTTGCTGAATACAGTATTGTTATGTATTATTTATCAATGATGATATTTACTTATACGTAAATTTACTAAAGAATAATTTTAATAAAGAATTTATAATTTTACTCGTAATTTTACTAAAGAATGGATGTTTATACTCCTATAGTGCGGCGACAGTGTGTTGTTGATGTATAGGTAATAAGATGTTAAAATTATTCTTTAGTAAATTTACGTATAAGTAAATATCATCATTGATAAATAATACAATACTGTATTTGGCAACACTAGCGTGGTGAGAATTAGTTATCTATCATCGTGACTCTGGCAAGTGTGCTCTACTTAAACAGTCAATCGTTACAGGTACCTAGCAATATTCATTTACAGTGTCAATCTTATTTAAAATTTTTAAATCTTTCCAAGATGCCAAGAAATAATTTTACACTTTCAAGTAAAATTGCTTTGCAGGATAAAATTAAAAGCCAGTATCAAAATTACCATAGTGCCCTTTTACAAGAAAATCAAATTTAGTTTGGTTTCTGTTCTTTGAGATTTGTCCCAATTAAGTGGAATCCACTGTATATATATTATATATACGAGTATATATATGTATGTATGTAAATTCAAAAATGTAGTGTGTTATATCCACCATATTAAAAGTAACAATTATCAATTATCATAGTTGTTAGTAGACTCTATCCAGTTTTTGAAGGAACTAATATTTTCTTCCCATTAATTCTGTCATTAAAAGATTGATACTCTCCCTATTTGACAATTATCAATTATCATAGTTGTTAGTAGACTCTATCCAGTTTTTGAAGGAACTAATATTCTCTTCCCATTAATTCTGTCATTAAAAGATTGATACTCTCCCTATTTGAGGAACTACAAATGGCATACATTCCTAATTCCATGCAGCCATTCTTTTAATGTAGATCAATAGTTATTATAGAACACATGAGGAGCCTACTATTTCTCTTGATCACTGATTAGAACTCCAAAATGAACTTCATGTGCATTAAAAAATTTTTTCTTATCAGTTATATGCTTGACTTCTTCATAGCTAATATAATAATTGCAATCAGCAGATCTGTCAGTTTACAACGTTGATTGTTGGATATCATTCAATGAAACTACAGGAAAAAAACAGCTTCATAGCAGAGTGTTTGAGCACATACAACTTTGCAATATGCTTAATCTTACAGTAAGCAGTTAGTGAACTCTGGAAGTTTCTACTTAACTTTTGAAATAACACAGTCTGAATCTTTCAGAAACTTCCTAAATGTCTCAATGTTATTGTAACTTTCCATTGGAATATTTCAGCATTGAATACAAATATTTTCATCAAGCAAAAACTAAAAAAACTTTTGAAAATTCATAGAATTCATTAAAAGACATAATAGTAATAAACAATATTTACACTAATTACAAAATGCTGATTTTGATAAAAGCACTAATATGTAACATTTGCAAATATTATGGATTAAAAGACCAGTAAACTAAAGCTAGTGGTAAATTTGCATTCAGTGCAATTCATTTATTCAAAAAATATATAAACAATTTCTCATTATTTCATTCTTCTCATTCTTATATTGAAAAAATTAATACAATTGTCATTTGCATAAAATTGTTGATAGAATTTTATTTATTCAAAATACTATACAAAATAAATCAAGGTATTAGTGTTACTAATTATTGATTTCTTGAGATATAGAGATATCTGCTCCCCAGTTATAATTCAGGTTTATGGGATAGGTATCAGACCCACATTATAAAACAACTATGCTTTAATCCAGCGCTTCTCAAACTTTTCCAGTTGCGACTCTTTTTACCCGAGAGAATATTTTCGCGATCCTGGGTATAAAGGTATATAAACAAGGAATACGAATTAAAACATTTGCTAAAATTTCTGCGATCCCAAATTTTGTAATGCCCCCCCATATGGGGTCGCGACCCGCACTTTGAGAAGCACTGCTTTAATCAATAACAAGAGTTGCTCTCTAATTCAGCGATATTCTAATGTATTAAAAACTTTTGATTTTATACTGTTGAGTACAATAAACATCATATGCTTGGTATTTTTAGTAATCAAAAGGAAGTCAATTTGAAATAGCTAATAACATCGAGACATTAATTTATTGTTTACATCATATACTTATGTCAAGTAACTGTAAACATCAGAATTATATGAAAAAGATTTTTAAAAATCATAAATTTTGTCCAAAATTGATGAATTATGGCATAAAAATTTAATTTTCTTCAAAATATCTTCACTAATTCTTATAAATAAAACTATATCACTATCTATACCAGGTCTTTCTGAGCACCCATGCCAGCAGTTTTTCTCGTAACTGGGACACCACAGGGCATCGGGGTGAAAAATTTGACTACCAACAGGCACCCGAACTAATCATTGGCATTGGTTTCATTTCCCTAGACCGACCGGAAGTAGGTGCAACTGGGGGCAAGTTTGAAAAACCCAATGGCGCGACATGGGCTTTGTTGGGCATGTTTGGATAGAGCTTTGAAAAACAAACAATTTTGACTTAGGTTTTATTCTCGTTACAGCTACAGGTTTCAAGAAAATCAAGTTTCAATATCTGGATGTCGGCGATATATCACATGTGCTCGAAGTCCCTGCCGCCTTCGTGCAAACATTGCCGGCACCGCGTTTTAACATGGTCTATAGCTCTTCGAACTTCCTCAGAGCTCACAGACCGGCAGGCATCCCTTATTCTCTTGTTGTTGGTCATTGCAGTAAGCAATGTCGTTGATCCGTCCCCATTTCTTGGCGACATGATGCAGAGAATACAGGATACCTGCCAGTCTGTGAGCTCTGAGGAGGTTCAAAGAATTACAGACCATGTTAAAACGCAGTGCCGGCAATGTTTGCACGAAGGCGGCAGGCACTTCGAGCACATGTGACATATCGCCGACATCCAGATATTGAAACTTGATTTTCTTGAAACCTGTAGCTGTAACGAGAATAAAACCTAAGTCAAAATTGTTTGTTTTTCAAAGCTCTATCCAAACATGCCCAATAAGGTTCATGTCGCCATTGCGGTTTTTAAACTTGCCCCCAGTTGCACCTACTTCCAGTCGGTCTAGGGAAATGAAACCAACGCCGATGATTAGTTCGGATGCCTATTGGTAGTCAAATTTTTCACCCAGACGCCCTGTAGTGTCCCAGTTACGAGAAAAACGGCTGGCACAGGTGCTCAGAAAGACCCGGTATATCTTCATCAATTTCTATAAATAAAATATTATTAGAAAGGATGATACTCTAATCTAATGATATTTTATTTATAGAAATTGGTAGTTATTCACCTGTAAAAAAATTTCCATATATCAAGTCATCCAGCTGTTTCACTATTAATATAGTATATATGATGATGATAGTTCTGGAAATATTGTTAGTTTTGGTTATGTTGTTATCAGGGCTGGGGAGTTGGAGCCAGAGCTAAGCTGATCATATTCAGTGGAGCCGGAGCCATTAAAATTTCTTCTGGCTCCAGCTCTTAACCATCTACCATATACAGGAATACCCCAGAGTTACGTGACCTTCGGTTCCAGATGGGTGCAGTAAACTAAAATGTCCATAAATCGAAGCATTCCATTTTTTCACTTATCAATGTATTTACATGCAATGTCAGTTATGTAATAATCATTCATTAGTTTTTGTTGTAGTGTCCCAGTTACGAGAAAAACGGCTGGCACGGGTGCTCAGAAAGACCCGGTATATCTTCACCTTTTTTTTAAACTATCAAAATATCAAACAAATTATAAATATAAAAATATATAATTTCATAATTTAATTTTTTTAATTTATTATATAAGAAGACAAAAACAGTACAGCACTAAGCAGAAAAACTAATATAAATAAAGAAATATTTTCAATCACTGTCAACTGGGCTGCATCAGCTCTGAAGCTGATGCAGCCCAGTTGACAGTGAAAAAAATTTCTTTATGAAGCTGACATATACCAGGTAACGGTGAAAAAGATTTCTTTATTTATATCAAAGAGTTTTCTACCTTATGCTATATTGTTTTTTGTCTTTTTATTGAAATAGCTGTATGTCTAGATACTGCAGCAGCAATGTGGTTCTCAACCACATTGCTGCTGCAGTACTAGTGTATCGCGAAACCTTTGACAGTGTGCCACGAAAAATTAAGAATGAATTGTATGTATGCATAAGAATTGTATGTGTATAATCTACTATATTATAATTAGTCAAACGTGGCTGGCTGGAGTCCCTTTTTCAGATGAACCACTGTACCATTATAATTAGTCAAACGTGGCTGGCTGGAGTCCCTTTTTCGGACGAATATTTCTATAAATAGGGTATCGTTAGAAAGGTCTAATTTTCGGATGTCTACGACGACAAAACCCTTCGGACCCCTAGGGAATGTTTATTTTTTTTTAAGAGGAGCGGATAAGGTTAATTTATACAGTACCTAAATTCTACAGTTTCAATTTAACACAATTTAAATCCAACACCAACAACAACAAATATTCTGGACAACAGTAATATTCTGGACTACACAATGACAAATAATAAAATCCTTAGCTGTTACATCAGTATTGGCAAGCAATCTTTATGCATACTATACAATGCCATATATACATGATCTTTAATTTTTATATAATATTCAATTATTAGAATTGCTAATTAACATATATAGTAATTTATAAATGATGAAAATAATAATAAAAATTATCAGTCATGTTAATTTTTCAATAAATTATTCCCTCAACATTCATCCAAACAGGAATTGCAGTTTAAGATTTGTAAGGAATTATGAAACTCTTTAGCTCAGTATGAAGAGATTATAAGAAATTTAGTAAAATTTAAAAAACATTGTTAATGAATTTTATTGAGCTAATGTAGAATTTTTTTTAGAAAATAAATTTTAAAAAATCTAAGATAGAGGAAATTAGCTGTAATAATAGCAACTTTGAACTGAGAAAGAAGACTATTTCAATATTAACAATAAAAAAAAACACAGAATAAATATGTTTTCATACATTTTGAATGATTTGCACCTTTATTCTTAAATTTTTGTTGTATATTTGTAAAAAGGTAGTATTAATTTATGTTGAATAAAATTCAGATTATTTAATTGAGTGTTATGGAACCTCTCTCTCCATTTTTGTATAAATATTAGTCTCTGTTTAAGTAATTTTGATTTACATACATAAAGGCAAAAATTGAATATGTAATCTTCATTTTTTTTTTTTTTAAATTTAAGTTAGAATGAAAAACATTTTGTAAAAATAATTAAATGTTCTTTTAATATATTATTTATGAAAGACTTAAAAAAGAATATTATTTATTCATACAGTGGAACATAGTTTTATATTGGGTACTGTAATCAAAAAAATTATTCAGATTTTTTTTAATCTTTTTATCTCATATTACAAAATCTAAACACACAAAAAATTAATAAGAAAATTTAAAAATTTTAGTTAAAGATTACGCGGACGACGGTGCGCACTTGTCTTGGCTACCAAGGCATTGGAGCGGAAAAGGTTAAAGATTAGGTGTATATTAACATATTATTTTTCTAATTGTACAGGTAGTTTTCAATTTATGATGGAGTTCAGTTTCAAAAATTTCAAATCCCACTGTACTAAGTTGGAAATGCCCAAAATTTATGGAATTTTCACTACTAATGTTTACTATCTTTTTATGTTTGCGGACGACGGTGCGCGCTTGTCTTGGCTACCAAGGCATTGGAGCGGAAAAGGTTAATATATTTAATTACCATTGAAAAATTCATTTATGTATTCATGGATTTCTCTAATTTTGTGTGTGTTAATAAAAATCAAATTATGAAAATTTTTTTGAAGATCATAAATTCATTCAAAGATATAATTTTTGCCTCCAAATTATTATATATACTTGCATATAAGCTGACTCTCCAACCTGAGTTTAAAAATTGGTAAAAATTAGAAACTTATATAAGCCAGTCCTCAACCTTCAAGTATTAGAACAATATAATATTTATTAAAATAAATTACTAATTTCTTTATAATTTAAAAAATTTTTCCAAATCAAATTTACTATTAAAATACTATACTACATTGTCAGCCAGATGGCTGCATGGTAAAGCTGTGGCTTACCACCCTTGAGGATTCAGTTCAAATCCTACATCTCCAGTTTATCAGGAGGGGTCTGAGCCTGGTCTGTTGAACCCCATCCTTCAACCATCCAGTTGATCCCATCATGGGTGTTAGCCAGTCTATGATGGGCTCTATAAGTGACTGCCACCAGATACAGAATATCCTTTGTGCGATATGGCTGCTTAATCAAACTAACCTAACCTAACTTAACTGTATTATGATCACTATGGTCACTTAGACAAATTCCAGATTAAATAACATTGAAATTCTGCAACTCAACATGAAGAGAAAGCTAGATAGTAGAATGCAATCATATTGCATCACATTTCTCTACAATATGATTTTATTAAAGTGTTTCTTTGGCAAAATTTATTTAAAAAAATAACAGTTTCTACTATTTCTGAATCTCAATAAAAATATTTTACCAAAAAACATTCAGAACCAAAACATGCAATGGAAATTTTACTGCAACCAAAGAGAATAGAATGACAACCAGCGCACACACAATCACCAGAAATACAAATCTGATTCCATAATCAATTGTAAAATAATCATCTCTTATTTTCTAAATGATCAGAACTGTCTGAAAATGTAAAGTTTTGATGAGAAATATCTATATTTAAATTGCTATATTTTGATTTAATATTAATTGATGATGAGCACAGTAATGGCTGCCATGTTTACTTGCTAAAAGATATTGGAAAAAAAAGGATGTTTTCCATATATCAACTATTGGGTCAGAGAATCAAATTCAAATCAGTTGTGTGGCAATAGCAGAATTTATCAATGATATTGCCATCATAAGTATAAATTAATCATAGTCAATGCAATCATAAATCGAGGATTATCTGTATTCATATTTCTATTTTAAATTTTATTTTTCTATGTGTTTATATATTCAAAAATATGTTAAAATCAAAATAATGAACAATAAACTTGAAGAGCTACCTTAGCTTTGACATAAATAATATAAATAAAATTAATGATCTATTTTGAGAGATAAAATCAGATACTTTGAAAATATAAAAAATGTCATCAGTTACTGAAACAAATGAAGTTGAATGCATAATTGGCATTCAATGTATTAAATTATTCAAGTGTTTGATTTTTCTGTTTTTTAATCTTATACCAGAACCACTTGATTTCCAATTCACATATAAATATCTTATTAAAAACATACTTACCACAGGAACAAACAGTAATTCCACTTGCTGTTGAAGCTAAGTGAGCTGTAAGAGCTATTCCACATAGTGGACAAGGACCTAAAAGCTGAGTTTGTACACCCCAATGACTTTCTAGTTCTTCTAAATAATGACTCTGTTGTCTATATATATGTTTGGTATCATGAGACTGAAAATATTCAATATTCTTTATTAATTATTGAATTATTATAAGCACAAATTAATAAGTAAAACTAAAAACTTTTATAAAATAGAATTATTAAAAATTATTACATAAATAATTATCTTAATTAAAGAATTATTTCAATGATTCAAACATTTTTATACAGCAGAATTCAATATCTATTGATTTCTCAATCTATTATTCATTATTTGGCATATTATTTCAATATTTCTATCAGAGTTGCAGAGTCGGAGTTGTAGGTTTTTGGGTGGATTCAGAGTCGGAATTTTAAACTGCTAGGAGTCGGACCTTACGAATTTTAGGGGATTGGAGTCTGAGTCAAATTTTTTTTAAAAGGTAGAGCCTGAGTTGGATCATTTGCTGCCCGACCTCTGCAATCCTGGGTTGCAGAATCAGAGGTTTTTGGATGGAGTCAGAATTGGATTTTTAAACTGCCCAGAGTCAGGAGACGGGGTTAAAGTCGGACCTTACAAATTTTAGGGAGTCAGAGTCGGATTTTTTTAAAAGGTGGAGTCGGAGTTGGATCATTTGCCATCCGAATCTGCAACCCTGATTTCTATATCTTTTAATTACTCTCTATTATCCAATTGCAGTACTTGGACTGGAAATATTTAACAGGAAGCACATCTGTTTTGATTTTAGGAAAAGGTTTATGACTGTCTGAAATATGATACTTGGTTTACATAATTTTGATAAGATGATATAAATTACATAAAAGTTTATTAAGAATTCAACAAAACAACATAGAAAATTATTTATTTTGCCTTATAAAATAAACACTTATGAGAGAATAAAATTTTAATTCAATCAGAAGATTAAGATTAAAAAAATACTGAAAATTTTTTGATAAAAATGCAGACTGATAACTACCATGACACCAAACATGTTCAGAAAAAGACTCATCAGTGTTGGGTTAATACGCTGGCCAACACAGTTGATCTGCAATATGAGACCTCAATATATGAGAGAGTGATTTTATAAATAAATATAATTTGTACAGAAATTTTGATTTACAAGCTTTTTACCCTATTTTTATGAAAAATTTATAGCAACAGCAAGCCAACATTTTAAAAGTGGATTAACCAGTTCACTGCCATTGCCAAGTTTAGTCGGCAAAGGATAATTAACAACATCAAGTGGTTGATGAATATACAGAATAAAGTTGTGGAACAATTTTTATAAATTATTTTAACGGATCTAATCTGAAAAACCTTTTTGAAATGTAATTATTATATATTTTAGGTTATATTGGTTATATTTATTATTATCGAATACTAATTCCTAAAAATTTTTTCTTCTTATTATTTAAATGGGCATGGTATGCTAGCTAAGAACACCCACTAATTCCTTCCTAGGAAATTTCTGTTCCACCTACTCCTTCTACAATTGTTCTTCAATACTATCTCTTATTGGCAGAAAAAGTATATTCTGAACTAATAAAGGTAAAGATTATAGCTGCTATTTTGGAAGGAGATTTTTTTCTTACATTTTAGAATTATTTCATTAGAAAATGTCAAATATTATTGCAAAATAAAACAAAAATCTATTAAAATGTTGAGTAAACATGTAACTTAATGTAAACAATTGCTTAAAAACGATATCTAATATAAATTTAAACGTTTTTTATAAGAGAATATACAGTAATAATTTTGCTAAAAAAATTTGCATAAACTAAAAAATAATACTCAAAAGCCCTTTAGAAGTCACAAGATTTTAATCAGAAATGTTTTCAATGCACTTGGCGTCTTCCTCAGTTCTATTACAAGACTCCCCTGTTACACAAGAACGGGACCAAACTACACAAAATAAACAAACATCACAAAATTTAAAAGGGCATGAATACATCTGGAAGCGCTCTCCTTAGCACCACCTGCCCGTAAAGCCATATATTTCGTTATACAACAGATCTTCTAAGAATACATTAAGTATATTATAAAAACAAAAACCATACAAAGTTATACAAATTTTTAAAATTATTTAAAATCTACACAAATTAAAAATACGTACAATTATCTGCAATCATTAAAAATAAAAAACAATAAAATATAAAAAATAAAAATAAAGTAATAATTGTCACAACAAGCAGCGCTCCCATATGGGAGTATCGAAAACCGACTGTAGTGTATCCTTTAGTCTGCTTTGCTGACTTTAAACAATCATCTCCACGCACTAGGGATCATTTCCGGTTCCGTAAAATTTATCATATATCATACTGAAATACTTTTTACTTTAGATATTAAATAAAAGTAAATAACAAGCCAAACTTATCACATGTCCTTTCTTTTTCTTCTTGAGGATTTCCAACACCTCAATCATATTTCTGTCCCAGTTCTTATCTGGCCGAATAATTCTTGCTCTTCCCCATTGACTTCAATATCATGCAGCAGCGATCTCTGGCTTAGCGCAGTGGAGAATTTTCCATACTTGAAATCCGTTTTATATTGTTTTATCCTCACTTCTAAGTTACTCTCAGAATATCCTATATAAAATTTTTATCTGCCCAATGAGTGAACAACATAAAACGGACCTTAAGTATGGAAAACTCTCCACTGTGCTAAACTAGAGATTGCTGCTGCAAGATATTGAAATGCAATGGGGAAGAGCAAGAATTATTCGGCCAGTAGAGAAAAACTGGGACAGGAATATGATGAGGTATTGGAAATCCTCAAGAAGAAAAAGAAAGGATATATAATAAATTTTACGGAGGCGGAAACGATCCCTAGTGCGTGGAGATGGTTGTTTAAAGTCAGCAAAGCAGACTAAAGGATATGCTGTGGTCAGTTTTCCCTAGTGCGTGGAGATGGTTGTTTAAAGTCAGCAAAGCAGACTAAAGGATATGCTGTGGTCGGTTTTCGATACTCCCATATGGGAGTGCTGATTGTTGTGACAATTATTACTTTATTTTTATTTTTTATATTTTATTGTTTTTTATTTTTAATGATTGCAGATAATTGTACCTATTTTTAATTCATGTAGACTTTAAATAATTTTTAAAATTTGTATAACTTTGTATGGTTTTTTTTTTTATAATATACTTAATGTAGTCTTAAAAGATTTATTGTGTAATGAAATATATGGCTTTATGGGCAGGTGGTGCTAAGGAGAGCGCTTCCAGATGTATTCCTGCCCTTTTAAATTTTGTGATGTTTGTTTGTCTTGTGTAGTTTGGTCTCCTGTTCTTATGTAACAGGGTGAGTCTTGTAGTAGAGTTGAGGAAGATGCCAAGTGCACTGAAAACATTTCTGATTAAAATCTTTTGACTGCTAAATGGCTTTTGAGTATTATTTTTTAGTTTGTGTTTAGTGTAGTCTCGTTGAACTTTTATTATGAAATTTGCATAATGTTACTAATTTACTAAATAAACAATTTTACAACGAAATATGGACAGAAATGCATCATTCACAGTTTGTTTTATTTGGGAAGGACACAGCTATCAGAGAGAAGTAATAATTTGACTGGATACCTAAAAAATCACAAAACACAATAGTAAAAAATTTGGCATAATATATGCAACAAACACTACTTTAAATAAATAAATAGAAATCATTGTAAAGGTAAAAAGGAACATAGAAACTGTATAAACAGTAAAAATTTCAGATTTTTTTGACAAAAAATGAGAGAGATATGAAGTTTTATAAATTTCTGAATATCAATTAGGCTTAATTACAGAACAATAACTGAAATGCAATAAGCGTTGCAGAGTTGGAGTCGGGGAGTCGGAGTCAACACAATAGTAAAAAATTTGGCATAATATATGCAACAAACACTACTTTAAATAAATAAATAGAAATCATTGTAAAGGTAAAAAGGAACATAGAAACTGTATAAACAGTAAAAATTTCAGATTTTTTTGACAAAAAATGAGAGAGATATGAAGTTTTATAAATTTCTGAATATCAATTAGGCTTAATTACAGAACAATAACTGAAATGCAATAAGCGTTGCAGAGTTGGAGTCGGGGAGTCGGAGTCGGATTTTTAAACTGCCCGGAGTCGGGGCCGATGATGTGGTTTTCTATTTGATACTCAACTCCAGTGGACCAAACGAGTGCTCCGCTCACTCTGCTGGAGGGTAAATATATACATATATGAAAGAAAAATTAGAATAAAATTTAAATTTACTAAATTACCGTATATACTCGAATATAAGTTGATTTCCCAACTTCAGAGTTTGAAAATTGGTAAAAATGAGAAACCCATGTATAAGCCTACCCAGACTTTAGGACTTAAAATTTGATAAAAATCCAAAGTCCAATTCAATTACTGATGATGAAACTGATTTTGAATTTGTACCCTGTTTGACAAAATTATTGATATTTTTAAAATTCCTTTTAATTTTTATAAATAATTATTAATTTAACATATTTCCTGTATTTTCATATATTGATTTCATGACTCTCTTTGAATACTTTGCCTAAATAGCATCAGTCATTCTATATAATGCCTAGGCATTATATACAGTGCCTAAAGCAAAGTATAGAATAGATAATATTAATCGTTTCATACTTTGCCTAAAAACGCCAGGCATTCTATATACTGCCTGCATTTCATACTTTGCCGGGAACAGATATAGCATTTGAAATTATGACTCATTTAAGTAGTGAAACAAAACAAGATTTACAAGCTTTTATAAATATATTTAAAGATAAAGAATTCGGTTCTTCGCTTCAGTTAAAAATTATTATGAATCGATCATACCAAGATACAACAATTTAGATTTTAAGAGCCATTTTCGTATGTCCGACATTCGATAGAGGTGAAAAAGCTACGAGATTAATAAATATTTTATTATTAACGTATGTTTAATAGATTATTTGATATTTCGATAGCAATTACTTAATACGATCCAGTTTGAAAATAATGCCGATAAAACTTCGCAATAGCCGCCATTTTCTTAGTCATAGTAAGACGAAAAAAGTTGGCTTACTAATTCTTACGAGTGGGCGGAGTTATCATTAGTCAGATAATCGTCCAGTAAAGTAATATATCAAGCGTCTGTTAGCGACTGCTGGCCGGCTAAGTTAGTGATCACGGCCCTGGTGAACCTCAACAAGGTCCAAATATATCAAGCGTCTGTTAGCGACTGCTGGCCGGCTAAGTTAGTGATCACGGCCCTGGATCACTAACCTCCCCTGAACCTCAACAAGGTCTAAGTAGAGGAAAGAGACAGAAAATAGAAAGAGAAAAAACACCGGATTTCTAAAGTTTTATTGGAAGCGGACTCTCCTTCCAAACAATAACATCTCCTCGACCTCCCTTCTCAGCACCATCCTAGTAGGCACTCGACTCTTCTCAGCAATGTAGTGAGATTAAATTTTCATTTATTACATCTACTGTAATTCTTTTTTATTTATGTATAAAAAAGAATTACAGTAAATGTGTTGTATTAAGCGGTGTTTAAATTATTTTATACAACCCCATCAATGTATAATCTGTCAATATAATAATAGGTTTTTTTATAATGGGAACGAATTAATCGTTTCCTCTTTATTTCTTATGGGAAAAATTCGTTTGGTATTTTTAAGTCCAAGGATCTGGAACGGATTATGGACATACACCGAGATACCACTGTACAAATCTTAAAAAGGGTAATGACTTATAATTTTGATGTTTTGCTTCTTAATATACTCGTTGTTGGTGTCATAGTTTAGAGAGGCAGACCATCAGTCATGATGCATCCTCCAACTTGAATATGTATACGGACTCTAGATGGTGCTGTATAAACAAGTTGACAGAACTTTGGTTTACGGGAAAGTCGCTCCCTGCATTTCGCCTCCGACAATTCGCTCCCTACATTTCGCACCAGCCATTTTCGCCTCCTGCACTTTTCGCCCCCAGCACATTTCGCCCCCTGTAGGTAATGAATAGGCTACAAAACTGCAAATATAGTCAACAAGTAACGATTCTAATTTATTTTATTTTAATATAATAAATGCACACTATTATTGTTTAAAACTCGAATTTGTATGCAATACATCTAAGGCAATCAATCAGAATATGATTTTGAAAAAGTTCGACTATTCTTTTGATACTCATTAGTTCATTCTGCATTTTAAATTAGGAGATAAACTAAAAACCGAACTATTGTTGGCTACAGACGACACAAAATCAGCGGACGAAGACCCAACCCGAATGAAAAGTAACTCCTCCTCGCCACATTCAATTCGCATGGCGAGTTTCGTATTTTGTTTATTTCGTTTTGTTTACATTTTTATCTATATTTTCGTTATTATTAATATCCTTAACCGTAAATCGGTTAATATTAAAATATCGTCGAAATAATAACTTTCTTTGTTGTTTTTTATTTAGGTCTCGTTACCGTAGTAGCATTAATTGCAGTAATGTCATATTGGTATAGTAACAGATCGGAGAGGTACGGATGCGCTTTTACCCAATTTTATATTTCCGGAAAGTTTGTTTTCTGAAGTTCATTTTTAATTTAACTTTAGTTTTATAAAGTATCTCCAGTTTATAAATTATCTTATTTAAAAATATTTATTCATTCCCTATATTTTGGTTAATAAAGTTTTATGGACTGTTAAAAAGTGCTATAGTTATATCAATAATTAATTGGTTTTGCTTAAGTAGTAATGCTTTTTCAATTTTGTTTTCTTAACTTACATTATTCTGTAATAGATCAAAGTTAAATAAAATAATTGATAAGCTTAATATATATTTAAATTAAATGAATTTTTTTGTTCATTTTTAATTTAACTTTAGTTTTATAAAGTATCTCCAGTTTATAAATTATCTTATATATAGGGAATGAATAAATATTTTTAAATAAGTAATTGGTTAATTTTTTAAGTGTTATAAAGCAGTTTCAAATATGAATTACTTTTAACTTCTCCATATTATATTTAATATAGAAAAACTATTTTGGATGCCCATTTTCAGTTTAGTTCTATCAAATCTGTAATTCTGAGTCTGTAAATTTCACAAATAAAGAAACAAAAATGAAAATCTAGAAAAAAATAAATATTTATTGTATATAATTATAGAAAATGTGGACTATAAAGTGAATACTTATAATGAGCAAATAAATTGCTATGTAAAAAAATTAAGTATCAGAGAGTAGAAGTCATTCATATATAATAAATATTGACATTCTTCAACATATTGTTAATTTCACTTTAATAGAGAGATTTTACAAGCACTTCTAGCAGTAAGAGTAAATACTTTTTATTTTAACTTTAGCTACAAACGTTTTCGATCTATCGATCATTTTCAAGTAGCATTTTAACTGTAACACTTTCAAACTAGTAGAACATAAATTGGAACAAAAGAATAAAAGAATAAATTACTAAACAACATTTAAAAAAATACATTCTAGTTGCTATGGCAACTGCATGGATGGTCCCATTATACATTAGAAACTTTATAAACTATATATTATGAGTAATATATTTAAAAAGAATAATTACAGAGTAATCAGGTTTAGAAAAAATGTATAAGTAAAGTCTATCATTGGATGGATAGGGTGTGTTTCCCTGCATGGTTTTGGTATTCAGCTTTTGTTCTGCGGCATACTTCCATGCTTGGGGGAGTTCCCAAAGGAGCCTATCGTTTAATAGGTTTTCTGCATCTTTCCTTCTTATGATCTCAAACATCTCTGTAATACATGGTTGGGTGCATGGTGGTATCGACTTAATTACTTTTGCTTGACTCCATGTAACATCTATGTCTTTTGAGTAGGCTTCTATGGCTAGTGACGACGTTAACTTTGCATTGGCAATATCTCTTCTGTGCTCCTCCACACATTTTTTTTTTTAATGTTCTGGTTGTGGCTCCTATATAAGCAGCACTTTGATTCATTTGGTTGTCTCTGACTGGTATTTTATACATGCCTTTTTGTTCTTGGTCCGTGAGGGGGTCAAAAGAATGCTAATCTACTGTACACATCAAAAAGATTTGCTTAAAGAATTAGAATATATACAAACCATAGGTCTACAGCATGGTTACTGCGAAGGGTTTCTGAATAAAACAAAGCTATAGAGTTGAGAAAAAGATCTGTGAAGAGAGAGAGACTGTAAACCCAACCTTGAGAGAGAACAAGACCTTTATCCCAATACCGAATCATTGGAGAAACCTAAATGTCTTAAGAAACTTAACAAAAAAACTAATAAAAAACTAGCACTGAGATGGGCGCCTACCTTATTCAACGTACTTAGAAACGATAAAGACCCCCTCACGGACCAAGAACAAAAAGGCGTGTATAAAATACCAGTCAGAGAGAACCAAACGAATCAAAGTGCTGCTTATATAGGAGCCACAACCAGAACATTAAAAAAAACGTATGGAGGAGCACAGAAGAGATATTGCCAATGCAAAGTTAACGACGTCACTAGCCATAGAAGCCTACTCAAAAGACATAGATGTTACATGGAGTCAAGCAAAAGTAATTAAGCCGATACCACCATGCACCCAACTGTGTATTGCAGAGACGTTTGGAGATCATAAGAAGGAAGGATGCAGAAAACCTATTAAACGATAGGCTCCCTTGGGAACTCCCCCAAGCATGGAAGTACGCCATAGAACAAAACCTGAATACCAAAACCATGCAGGGAAACACCCTATCCATCCAATGATAGACTTTATTTATACGTTTTTTTTAAACCTGATTACTCTGTAATTATTCTTTTTAAATATATTACTCATAATATATAGTTTATAAAGTTTCTAATGTATAATGGGACCATCCATGCAGTTGCCATAGCAATTAGAATGTATTTTTTTAAATGTTGTTTAGTGTAATTTATTCTTTTATTCTTTTGTTCCAATTTATGTTCTACTAGTTTGAAAGAATTACAGTTAAAATGCTACTTGAAAATGATCGTTAGATCGAAAACGTTTGTAGCTAAAGTTAAAATAAAAAGTATTTACTCTTACTGCTAGAAGTGCTTGTATAATCTCTCTATATGATTTTGAGTTCAAGCAGTTTGAATTTAGTTATATTTCACTTTAATATTATTTATTAATGTTTTTTAATCTACCAATAGTTTAAGAATTTTGTTGATGCTTTCACATTGTTTTCTAATGTTTTTTCTTAACATAATTTTTATATTTCTGTATTGATGAGCAGCAGATGTCCTTTGAATTACAAACATAATTCATTTGCAAGTGTAGTTCATACATTGAAATTTTCTGTTATACTGAATGCTGAGATACTTATTACACTGTATTTACTGTAGTGTGTTATATACATTATTAATTAGGAGAATTAAAAGTTTTTTATTTCAGAGATTTGAATAAATGTGTTCAAGTTATGAACTTAATTCATGCTATGACAAAGTGGCTGATTATTCCAAACCCAGCTCACCATTGACTTGATATTTGATATGGGATATTATAATGATAGTGATCAAGTTGCCAGTCCAAAAATGGATGCCCTAATCATCCATTCCATGATCAGGAATTCCATAATACAAGAATCATCTTAATAATGTATTAGTAGAATTTGGCTGAATAATGTTTCAAACCACACTGTAGAATTGGGTTAGTTCAATCCAACAACACCATTAATAATATAATAACAGTGAAAATGACATGTAATGACACAGTTTGAATACATAATGATAAATGAGGATAAGTGAATTTTGATGGATGCTGGTGGTAGTGATGTTGAATTCTCACAAAGCTGATGAATAGATAAGGTTATATATGCATGAGTAAATTATAGATGATATGCATATGATCATGAAGAAAGATGAATTTATATATCTTTCCAATAAACCCTGTCATGGCTAGATGGTGTGCTGTTTTCACCTTCATCTGCCGTTTTGCTATTTTCTGTTTGGCAGCAAAATCTGAGGATGAGGTGATGCAAACTCCAGTAATAATGAAGAATGGTGTAAACAATGTAAGCTGATTATTATAAATTAATATATTCTAAAACTATTAGCTGTTTATTTATTTATGAGGTCAGTAACAGCAAAGTCCTCACAATACATGACTTTTATTTGTAACTCAGATTGAACTGAAGATGGGATATATATAAAAAATATTTTTCTGTATTAAATGCAATAATATTAAAAACGTTCATATTTGAAGCATCTTTCTTATGGAATGAATGAATATAAAAATTATATAATTAGATTTTAAAATATAAATTTTTAAATTGATCTTTTATAGAATTAGAAAAATGTGTAAAGTTGGGGTTTTGTGGGCCCCAGAAGTCAGGGCCCCGGGTACATGCCCGATGCCATACAAGAAAATGAGCGTTCCCCTGATGCTTTTGAAATTGGCATGGTTCACAAAATTTTCATATGGTAATTGTTTGTCATTGTATTTGGGCTTTGTTAATGAAAATAAGTGAATATAAACATACTATCAGGTTTTACTATTGATTGAAAACTTGTACATAATTACACATTTTTCTAATGAAATTATAAAGTTGGGGTTTTGTAGGCCCCAGAAGTCGGGGGCCCCGGGCACGCGCCCGCCGTTAAATCCGCCTCTGATCGTTTATGAATCTTCATTAAAATTCAGTAAATGAACAATTCTGTAATATAATAAAAATTTAATGCATACTTTAATATAGATTTGAATATCTGTATAAAATTTTTCTCCCAGGCTGTGAGAAGTACTCATGGATTAGAAGTTCCCATATCTTGTAATGGTGATTTACTAATATCTGATCAGGTAAGTCTTATAATTTCAAATATCAAATTTTTTGTTGTCCTAGTATATGCAGTAAGCCCAATCAAGAATTTTTTATAAAGTTTATTTTATGGCTGTTGAAATATGCAAGTATATTAAAATCCTAAAATATTATCTTACCAATATTTTGATATTTCATCTGTCGAAATTTCAAATAAAACCTTAGAAATAATAATTATGCTACTTTGTTTTATCAAACATTTTGAAAAATATTAAAAAATCACAGTAATTTTAATTTTGAATACACTACACTAAATTTTGTATGTTAGTATTGGATATCAAATTATAATCTATTGAAAGATGTATATTTAAAATCAAATTGAGAAATTTTGTGGTCACAAAATATCAAATTTAATATATTGTTATCCAATAACTATAGATATTATTGATGATTTTTATATAGTTTAAATCCTTTGCAAGAAAATATTTCTCTGGCATATAAAGTGCAAAGAACTTATGAAGTATATTTTAAATGTGTTTCACTTAGGATAAGAATATATTGTTGCTGTTGTAAGTTCTTTCAATAGACTCTGCTATAGGTATAGTTCTTTCCAATTTACATAAATTTTGAATACCTAAATTAAGTAATCATTATAATTTAATATAATTTAGTACTGTAATTTTATAGGATATTATAGCAACAATGATCATAATTTTGTGACAAAAGCAAACAAAACTCAATTCCGGTCAGTCTCCATTTAGGAAATTTTATTTACTCATTTTTTTCCTCCGAATTTTCACAAATAGGAGTGTCTCGAAACCTCTGAAAGATTGCACTGGATTCACAAACCCCATTTGCCCCATCTTCTCTATGGCTTTTATTAATATTTACTATTATAACCCTTATTGCAGATGATCAACGAAATTTAAATAAAAAAGATTATTTCGGGAATTCTCAGGAAATACGATTTTCCCGTTCTCGATTCCCGAAGATTCCAAAATGTCAGGAATTTGGAAACACTAAGAATGATTTAAGCATGAATAGCCATTCCTTTTGAATTTCAGTTATATGTCATTATTAGTATTTCTATTAAAACGATTAAACAAAAAATAATAGCTCTTTGTTATATAGTTCAAAAAATTCTTTATCAAATCCTAAATTTCTCTTGATACTCAAATATATCAAAATAAAAATATTGATATTCAGAAAAATATCAAAATAAATGTATTGAAAACAAGAATATTGATGTTTCCAATTAAAGTATCAATTTTGTAAAGAAACAATGTATTTGTTACATCCCTACTCATCCCTTATAACATAGTTGCTGTGAATTAGCAGGGCAGCTATAACATACTGCTGCCCTGTTAACTGATGGCAACATCTAAAATTTCCACAATTCCAAAACTGACAATGTGGTGCAATCTAAAATGGAAACTCCATGCAGTATAGTATAGTATGTGATGACAGTAATTTTATTTTTATATTTTATCATAATAAAAAATACTTTTTCTTTAATATGTGAAAAAGTACAAACTGTTATTAAATTTCATGTTTTTTTCACTTTTTATAACTGAAATTTATTCAGGTTTACCATTGATGTTCAAAATAAATTTTTCATTGTCTAAATTAAAGAAACAAATCATTGCTATGTCAATTGGAAATGGTGGCAATAGTCTTGATTTTTGCAGTAGCAATCATTATTCAAGGCATACAAAACATTTAAATAATAAGATGAGATATAAGAAAATGAAATCAAAACAAAATGTGGAAAAGAAATTTTGCTGCTATTAATGAAATGGGAAACATGGTCATCACACATCTATCTTCAGATGTGCAAATCTTAAGAACTAAATAAATGTATAATAATCATTGAATGATATTTGCTCATTTATTAAAAAATATTGATTTATTAACCATTGAAGATTGCACAAACTTTATTGAAAATATCAGAGATCACCATGCCTACTTTAAGTGCTATATTATATAGCAATCTCCTGAAATACATAGTGGAGGGGATTTGATTAAATTTTGTAGGCAATGGTTTGACTTTGGATCTTACAATATGAAAAAGGATGTTTAATGGAATGGAATGAAAATAATTGTCAATAGAAAAAATGCAAAAGATAACGATTGCTATTAAGGATGAAGATAACAGAAATAAACTATAGAAAGTTCTTAATTTTTCAAGTTAATTTATTCCTAGAGTGAGCTTGTAAAAATAAAAATTTGTAAACCAGGAAATAATTTCCCATAGACATAATATTTATAAAATTAGGATTCTGTTCTCAGCAATGTAATTTTATCACAATAAAATTAAGTAAAGGCTAACAAAATCAATAGTTTATGATTAAATAATGAGTTATTTATCTAAATAAATTAAATATAGCTTTTAAAATCAAATTATTATTATAATTTTTATATCTTATAAATCTTAAAGAATTTTTCTTCATTATTATTAATAGAAAAGTTGATGAGCTTTTATACATATGAATTACTAATGTAGGCAGAAACTGGGATTGAAAGTTATTTACATAATATATTGGTAATATCAGAGAGTGTGCTGCTTCTACTTTTCAGCTGCCATTTTGATTTTTCCAATTTTGTAGCTGAAGATGGAATTTTTGCTACAAACCCATAGTAAGAAGAACAAGATCAGAGGTTACTGAGTCATTAGAAATTATGAAAAGAGAAAAAAGAGAGAAACTTATAAATGACCGGTTAGCATGGGAACCCCCCCATCCTTGGAAGCATGTCGTAAACAGAAGGGAGAGGAGATGATAGAAAAAGGAGACGGATGTACTCGGTCTAAGGTGTGGTCTCATGTGATCATATATGGACGATAATAATGTAGTGTTATTACATTAATTTAACAGTTTTTAATTAGTTATGAATAATTTTATGATTAACCACGAAAAACTTTTTCTTATTTATACATGTGAAAGTGTAAGAATTTGTTCTTCAAGTTACAGATGATGTCATTTTTGTTTATGTTAAAGATCGCTAGGGAAACGGTATGTTCTTTCTTGGAAGGTTTCGATTTGAATGCGCCTGAAGATGGCTGTATAGCCGAAAACGTTAGCGCGGATTGATGTATTAAACGTTTTGTAATACGCTGCGATTCAGTGCTGTTCTTTATTATTAATTGTCATAATTAGTATAAGCAGTTTTATATGGTTAAGTGTATAACATGGATATAGTAAAAAATTTTTAAAAGTATTTATCTAAAAGAGAAAAATAAGTTCTTAACTAATGCCTCCCTCACAGAGCATCAAGAATCTCCTGCGACTATAGAGACTTCCAATGTAAACTCCAATAGATTCCCTATACCGTATAGATTATATAACTCACGGACTGTGAAAAAGGCTCTTAAATCTAACAACATGACATGTACCTTTAAGAGAGTGCCCACAGTTTTTAATTTACTGTGCAATGAGAAAGGTAAAAGAACGGAGGGCTTTAAATCAGGCATATATAAAATACCTTTTTATACCTTTTTGATACCCAACCAGAAGTATATGTAGGGGCTACAGGCAGAAATTTCAAAGATAGGTTACATGAGCATAAAGATAGTATTGCCAAAGGCAATCTCGTAACTGCATTAGCCCAGAGGGCATATGAAAAAGATATAAGTATTGATTGGAAAGATGCCAAGGTAATTAAGACTATTAACAATCATAAAGATCTGCCGATAAGGGAGAAACTAGAAATCGTCAAGTATAATTTTTCGGATAATGTAGTCAATGTTAGACAAGCAGAGGAACTGAGCCTAGCATGGAAATGCGCAGTAAAAGAAAATTGTTAATATTTATGATGTTTTATTCATAATTGTGTTATTATCTACCTCCCAGTTAGTGTAAATAATATAAGGTGGAATATTGTCTCTGTAAACTTTTTATGTCTGTTAGATTAATTTTACATTTTTTTTATAAAATAATTTTATATTTGAAATGTATTCTGTTCTATTAGATAAGATTCGTTTTGTAATTCTAATTTAGAATGTTTTGGTTAACTGATGATAATATCCATGTATATTGAAAACGTTTTTAATAAGAAATTAAAGTGTGTTTACGTATCCTACTGCTAAATGTGCTGTGTTGATCCTTATAAAATATGATAAATTATAAAAGATTGATTGTACAAATCAAAAATTTTTTTAATTTAATAGATTCATATAATTGTGTAAAATATTTAATAAGGTTAAATGTTGAGAGATAGATCACTCTCTCAACAATCATTGTCATAATTTAAACAATGCAATTTTAGAATAAATAAAAATTTCTTTATTATTTTACCATATTTGATTACAGATGATATTTGATTTTAAGAAAGAAATAGAATTTTTAATTTTAGAAATCTAAATTTAATTTATTTTAAAATAAAAGGGTATGTAAATATAGTAACTAATAATAAATATCTTTATTAGGTCATGCATACCATTCGGCTTGTCTTCCAGAGGAATTTTGCACATTATGCATTTCAAGGAAAGGCAAGGAAAAATGAAAATTCAATATGTTATATATACAAAAACTTTCTTAATTTAACAAAAACAAAATATTTTGTGCTATTAAAAAAAATTACATATTGTATATGTTTAACACAGCATACAGTATTGATTATTTTGATAATTCTTTATCAAATAATTCCATAAATAGAATATGTAATTTTTAATGCTCAATTAAGATAATAATGATCAAACATTTAATTCTTTTATCATTTTGTAAATATAAAATTACTTTCATTATGCAACATATTATTGAAATAGAGTTATGAAAACTGTACATGCTGTAAAAATCATTTTAATCAAATTATTGTAAATTAATTTGTTTTTACAATCAAACTTAAAAAATAGAATTTGATATACTCTATTTTTATTTATATGATTATTTATTCCATTAAAGTTCTGTGAGATCATATCTAATATGACATTTTATGAAAATGACCCAAGAAATATTCCTATTTAAGATCCTTTCCTGTATGAAAGATATTATGTCATATATTTTATTACAGTTTGTTTTTACTATTAATTGTAAATAATTTAATGAATAAGTGATATATAGTTAAATGACTTTTACATAGTCTATTTTAATTGCAACTAAATTATAAATCATAATTAAATTTACACATTAATAACTATTTTTTAAAACAAATTTAAAAATTTGTTATTTATGCAAATATTGGAAATAGTGAAACCACAAAACACACACATACAAAAATTCAAATTGATTTTTTAATCAGATATTAATATATATATTGCAGTTCTGTTTCTAATATTAATTTGCTGCACACATATGTAATAATTTTTGTGGCCTTGCATGATTTTTTTAAAAGCCATCAAGTTGATACGTCCAATAGTTTTTTAGCTGTATATCAATTTAGTTTTAGTTAAGATAAACAAGTGTCAAAGTATTATGTGTACGTCCATGTAGCACACGCTAAATTTTTGCCAAAAATATTATTTAAATCCATTTTTGAAAATATTTTATAGTTTAGTTCATAAATTTATAAAATTTTTGTATTATATGACTAAAATATATTTTCCTTATACAGTCAAAGTATTTTAAAGAGATTATTAAAATTATGTATACGACAGAGGTTTATTTTTATTTTAGAGTATCGTCATAAGTTAGTTTAGATTGACTAATATTAAAATTACAGTTTTTATATGAACATTATTGTTATGACTAATAAGAATAGTTTTCGACTTTTCCATTACCAAGAATTCATTATTATTATTTTTTTATGAATGATGTGTTTTGAAATATTTTGTTTACTCACAGACTATTTTATTAATTTAAAATTAAATCACTTCCCATCTTTTAATCTAAATAGAAATCATGTTATATAATTAGAATTATTAATTTTTGTTGTGTTTATTTATAAATTAGTCTTTTCAAATATTGAAAATAGTAAGGAAATACACTAGCTACCTTCATAGATCCTTAGGGATTAAGGGGACTCAGATTTGGAAACTCATTGTTTTAAAATATATTCAGGGTGATTCATATTTTTATTTCCATTTTCAAAAATTTATTGTAAAAATTGAAAAAATATAAACTCAATATACAATGTAAAAGAGAGAAGTTTTAAAAAAATTTCGATTTAATATCACAGATTTTCAAAGAAATTAGATAATTTAATATTGACATGTTAAAATCACTGACAATAATAATTTAAAATATTTTTTCGACTAAAATGTCACTTTTATTTAATATTTTTACTGACTTACTAAATTGCTTTAGATTCAGTTTAATTTGAGTCAGATTAAGTTTATTTGCATCTGAACCACTCTCGTATTCATACTAAAAGTTAAAATTAGATATAAATGACATCCTAATAACAATAAAAAAAAATTCCATAACAATGTTGTCATAAAAATTAGAGAAATATAGTAATATGTATCTTGCCAAAAAATAGTATTTAGTATGCCCTATAAAATTTTATTATAATTATTGTTTACAGCATAATTGTAATAGATTAAGAAATTGGCACAAGATTAAAAAAATACTCATGTACAGTTCTCATTATAAAAGATACAAAAACACTGATTTTAATATTTTTTGATACATTTATTTGAATATGTGAAATGCTAGAATATAGAAAGCCTTTTTATGTGGCAAGATGGATGCAAGAATAAAAAATTATGGTACCGATTGTTGTGACTATAGTAACTTGTTTAAGAATGAAAAATATGTATAATAGACATACAGAAATAATTTTCTTTTTCAAGATATATATTTATAATATTTTATTGTATATGGTACAAATTTAAAGTTTTCTCTTCTCTACAATAAATCACAAATGATCTTCAAAGATACAGTTCAAAGATTTTTACGGAACTTCAAAGAATCAAATAAATTTAATACACAATTCAATTTGCATATGTTCTCTTAATACATCCCTACATCAATATTTACATTAGAATTTACTATTAAATTTTACTGTTGCTTTAAAAATAAACTAAAGTGGCAATATTAATTTTATATTTTAAATAGAGAGCTTCTTTAGATTAATTTCTATATTCAAAATTTACAAGTTTTTGTAAATATTAAAATATAAAAATTCATTTGAAGAAGCTCTTAAGAGAAACTAAAAAAATTTGATTCTTGAAAATAACTAATTTATAATTATTGGAAGCTTTTTACAATAAATTTTTGAATTAGAAGATAATTTGAAATCACCCTTTATTTTAGTAAATTAATTATAAAATTTATATGAAATTTTTAACACAAAACAAAAAATAAATATTTCCATTTTATTTATAAATTGACAAAAATATCTATTTCCAAACCATGGTCTGAAAGAATTTTTTAATATATTCATAACACTTTGGGGACTAATTGATGAATGATGAGAATATTCCATATAGACCTGCCATTTTTTAAAAAGTTAGAATTTATTAGCAACATAATTCTTATATTTTCATATGAATTTTGGAAATTAATGTACATGTAACTTAAAATGTCATATACTTGCTTTCTAATAAATATTCCAAAACTTAATTATAATTTATTATAAATATGTGCAATAAATTATTCCTAGACACAAAACTTTTAAAATTTTCCTCAGGATCTTTTGAAAAATTTGCTTTCAGATAAAAATTTTAATCTTAAATAAATATTCAAATTAAAATTAATTTTACTGGATGTTATTAATACAATTACTTTTAAAATTTTCCTCAGGATCTTTTGAAAAATTTGCTTTCAGATAAAAATTTTAATCCTAAATAAATATTCAAATTAAAATTAATTTTATTGGATGTTATTAATACAATTACAATATATGACTGGTTTTAATATATAATTAATATTTTTAATTTGCAGAACTTTTATCATACATAATATACCTAAATGAATCAATTTTTAAAATTTTAGTTCAGAAATTTAAATATTGTGTAATCCACTATTCTTTTTTACTTTTGTACTACTAATAATTTAATTATATGATTACTAAAATAAAATTTATTCAAAAGATACTTGGGAAGTGAGCTAAATTTTTCTCTGCGAATAGATTTTTTTTATCATCATCATTTGAATAAAAAAATATTAATAGTAATGGATATCATAAGATAAGGAATTTCTATACATTATATATAGAATCAAATATTGCATTATGATTTCTGAATTACTAATAATTTGAAACTACCTCAAACAAATGTAACAATTACATTATTAACAAATAAATATATATAGTCTATATTTTAAGAAAATCTAGTAAATAAAGCTTTTTGTCTTATAGATGAACACACACACAAATTACAGCATTTTTAAAATAAAAGTTTAACTGATACACACAACTTTTTGGTCTCCAAAGTGTTTCAAAATTGCAAAAAATTAATTGTATACATAGCAGGCAGTTTCAATTAGTATTTATATAATTATGAAAAACATTTTATATTTAGCAAGGTTATTCTAGATTTAAATCTGTGTTATTTGTGATAGATAGGTTCAAATTAGCAATGAAATTAAATATTTATTTATAAATAGAATAAGTGCTTTAATTTAGTTTTTAAATTTATGTACTGAAATTAAAGAAAATTTGTTTATCAATTTTTATAATCATAAATTTCAAGAAAATCATTATCTCTGTTCTTGAAATTCAGTTTGTTCTGTTAATATTATTATCAAAACTTAGAAAAATGTATTCTATTATTGTGTTGAATTAATTGTTTTCTATATTTTTTACAATTTTAAAATATGAATCATAAAATCTAGAGAGAATGCCACAAAAGAAGACATTTTTAAACCAAGCTGGTCAATAATTGAAAAAAATAATAATAGTGATTTTATAAATTAGAAATTATTCTATTCAGAAATTAATAAGTTTTTATAAATTTTCTTATGTTTAATATATAACATTGTCTCAAAAATAAATATAGAAATTTCTATAAATATATATAGAAGAGCTAAATAAGAAAAAAAATGCTCTTTAAATATGGGTTTAGCATATTTAGTGTTATAATCAAATTTCCTAAAATTATAAAATTCAGTATTTTGCTGTATAATGTAATTTTAATATTTCATATGTAAGAACCCATGTTATTCTAATAAATTTTTATTTTCAAAATATTTTCTTATTATATCACCTGCTTTTGTATCCATAAACAAAACAATATTGGAAAATATGGGTATGAAAATGTTTCTCTTAACAGATATCTGCTTTTAGTAAAAGAGCAATTTTCTATTAATGTGTAAGTTAGATGCAAATAAATATAATTAGAGAAATATTCTAAATCAAAACTACTAACTTTTGTTAAAAAATGATGTTTGTTAAAAATCCAGGTTAATGGAGTTATTCAGCAAAATAAAATTTCAGGAAAATTGGTTGAAAATCTTTTAGGGATTTTAGTTATAACTTTATAATGAAATGTGTCCAGACCCATGTTTATCATTTGTTTTTTTTCTTTGTATTTTTGGCTTTTTGCATGTGTTACTGAAGTTTATTTAATTTGGAGTTACTTTATATATGCTGATTTTCTTTGAAATGAGAATTTATTGGATTTAATGATCATATTAGGTAATAGATTTCAAGTGAATAAACAGTATTTTTCTTTTATTCTAAATTTCCATTGAAATTCAGATTAAATATTTTTAATCATCTTTCTGTTAAAGTGTCATTATTGTAAATATTTTTTAATTTTCAAAATCAAAAATTTTTCATGTTTGATATCTTAAAGTACAAAATCTTGTATATAAACTATTGTAATCCATTCATTTATAATCCTATTCTATTTATCATTAGAGAAATTAGATAAACATTTTTGTTGAAACAAAATTAATACAAAATCAAAACCATTAAATAATGGTTTTAATTTTATATTGATTGATTTATTCATTAATATAAATCCAATCTCAAGGCATTATAAATCCTTTTAGTTGAAGGAAAATATTGGATTACAGGAGCTCCTCATGTACAAATTTTATTTGTACTTTCTTTTGTTCTTAACTTGAAAATCATTATTATATGATATATGGATATCCATTCTGCAGTGTATAATAGCACTGCATATACTGTATATTTCATATTGGACTAATTAAAAGTTTCTTGTTTCAAAGATTTGAATAAAAAGTTCCAATTATAAAGCAAAGGTTTAAGCTGCACCATCTTAAAATATTTCCTTATGTTAAATAACTGCATAATTTTACATTATATTTGTTACTAGAACATTTTGCTATCAGAATATTTAAAATTCTTAAGAGTTTTGAAATTTTCTGATAATTTTACATTATATTTGTTACTAGAACATTTTGCTATCAGAATATTTAAAATTCTTAAGTTTTGAAATTTTCTGAAATTTGAAAATTAAATGGCATTTTCATAAGTACAAAAGTTTGGAATTTGAGAAGCTCCTGTATTTATCATTGAACTTCATTAAATCTAGATTTTTAATTTTTCAATATATAAATTCTGAAATTGGAGTTTTTAAATAAATTATTGTAATTTATATATAAAATTATTTGAAAGATATTTATTTATCCATTTCAATGTTTGTTTTAGAAAATTTTTTGTGTGAACAAAATCCTGCTCCTCCATAAATTTAATGATGATAAAATTATAAATAAGAATACATGATAAAAATTTAAATTTTTAGTAGTAGTAAAAAGATATTTATTTAAAAATTAGATTTAATCAGATAAATTTGCGTTAATAATTAAAAACCAGTTTCTATGAACGATGTATTTAAAATTAAAAATTAGGCATCACATTAAACAAAAATTAAAAATAATTCTGCTGAATAAGTAAAATAATAAAACAGTATACAAATGTATTATAATTTTTTTTATATAATTTGATAAATAGAAAAATTGAATATAAAAGTTACTTTATAAATTTTTAATTTATTATTTTGCATATCCTAATAAAATTACTTATGCAACTGCTAATAGTCAATTGAAGTTTTATATTAAACTTGATTACATTATTATGTTAGGA
This sequence comes from Olivierus martensii, assembly GCA_000484575.1. Classification (NCBI taxonomy): domain Eukaryota; kingdom Metazoa; phylum Arthropoda; class Arachnida; order Scorpiones; family Buthidae; genus Olivierus; species Olivierus martensii. Next base: position 54,718 of record AYEL01076215.1, on the reverse strand, counting down.
AAGTTTTAAAATAGTTTGTATTTTCAATCTTGTCTTATTCATGTATTTGAAACATTTTTTAAATAATATATAAATTAACTATTGCATTTTTCAACAATTATTACAATTACAAAATGTATAATTTTGAGCCATGTATAAACTTTCTTTGAGCACAGTTTTGTCTAAAATTAGGTGCAAATTAAATCTTGTGCCTTTCAAAATTTTGCCACTTTTAATAGTTAAGAATTCTTTGATCAATTTAATATATTTTTCCCCTTTTACAGAGTCCATTTACAATTCTGCTTGTACAGTTGCACTTGTTATTCTATAGCACAAAACTTGTTAAATATTTCTTCCAGTTATTGTGCCAATTATTTTCTGCCAAAAATTCTTTATGCTTTTCTGCAATAAAAACTTTTGTCAAATTGGCAAGCTTTATAAAAAGTTATTTAAATTTGATATTTATTCTTATTCTTTAGAATGTGTGTAATTTCATTCTTTGTAGACAAAATAAATTTGTGAATACAAAAATTTTCTAGTCACTTTGCAAATTCCACAAAAACATTTCATCCACATAGTGTTTGACTTATTTAAAATGTAAAAGTCAAATATTATAGATTTATAATTGTAAATTATACATCATTCATGCAAATTTTATTTTAGAATTAAAGAAAATTGAAAATGACAATCACATTTTGTTTGAGTTATATCATTATTAAAATTCCTAAAATATTGAAAGTTGTATATATTAATGTTCTTGACTATTTGTATTTGAAATGTATAATTGTTAATCATCACTGTTGTTAATTTCTTTGTAAATAATTATCATAATACTGTATATTTAATTCTTCCATTTTGATTTTTTCCTCTTTTTTTGGCAAAGCAATAAAAATGTAATTTTATAAATGCCTATTATTTGTAATTATATTTAAAAATTAATGGCACTTTCACTCATTTTATATAGATAAGGTCAAGCACTGCCTGTTTTTTCAAAACTTGACAGATGTAGTTTCAAAATACTTATTAATGCAAATATGTAAATAACATTTATGCATTGTAAATTTTTTAATTTGTAGAATTTCTTTGTGAAGCAATAAAGTGTTCATACCTTATTGTATATGTCATTTTAAAAATATACACAAATTATTTAAAATTATACAAAAAATTTATTAAAATACTATATATACAATATAAATTAGTTTTTGTACAAATGTCCATAAACCATCCAGATAAAAATAATATTTGTGTTACAAATTTTATTGACTAGTAATTTTTACAGATTGGGTATTTCTGTAATATTTTCTTTATTTTTAAAAATAGTTATTGATTGCACAATATAAACATATTTACATAGGAATAATTCATTTGATGACTAAACAATAATGAAAATGCTGAATTTGCATGATGTTTATGACAATACAGGAAAATATATTTTTATAATAAATTACATATTTAAAAATTTATACAAAATATGTAGGATACTATATCTTTGGAATAAATGACCAACTGTCATATTATATTAGAAATTCAGCCTTGCTGTAATTTCTATAGAAAAGAATTATTATAATGTAGAAAATTTAATTTCATAATTTATATTTGATAGAATTTTGGAGATGTTAAAGTTTTTAAAGTCCTATGTGCAACTGCCCTGTAAATAAAAATTATATTAACAAACTTTTATCAAAATAATAATAGTAATATGAATTTTATGATTTTAAATATTTACCTCATGGCAAATGTTGGAATATTTGGAGAAAACAAAAGAAAAAGTTGATTAGAACCATTTTGTAAAATATAGCTCTTGTAGTGCTCTGAACAAGTATATATTTCTTGGGCACAGTGATTTTGAAAATTCCCAGTTGATTCTGAAAGATTTAGTATATATATTATTTGTAGTTTGAAATTTATTTTTTAAAAATTGACAAATTTTGATTAATATTTAGTGATTAACTATTATAATTCAAAAGCTCTATTCCATAATATCTATTTGTAATGAAGAATATGAGATTATGATATAAACAGAGATTATTGAATGTAGCTTTAGAATTTTAGAACAGTAGTTTGAATTACTGCATGGATTATATCTGCACAACACAATGAATATCAAATTTTGTGAAATGTTGTCATCAAACATTATAAGGCCAAATAGAAATTATCAAAGGAATTACAATTAGAAGTCGTAGCAAAATCTTTTACCTGATGAAACAGAACTGACACAAGAAATATCATGTTGGATCAAAAATTAAAAACAACTTTGATTAATAAACTCTAACATATATAAATTCATTTTCATATTTTTGCTAATGCATTAATATATTATTTTAAAAATTACTAACCATAATTAATTATAGTAGGATTCTAATTTATATGATTATGAGTTATGTAATTTCAGAGATACATGGATGCACAAGTCTTTTTATTTGTGTTAAATTTCCAGCAAAATCTTTTACCTGATGAAACAGAACTGACACAAGAAATATCATGTTGGATCAAACATTAAAAACAACAACTTTGATTAATAAACTCTAACATATATAAATTCATTTTCATATTTTTGCTAATGCATTAATATATTATTTTAAAAATTACTAACCATAATTAATTATAGTAGGATTCTAATTTATATGATTATGAGTTATGTAATTTCAGAGATACATGGATGCACAAGTCTTTTTGTGTTAAATTTCCATAAAATAAATTGCATAATGAATTTTTGATTTCTACTTTTCTTCAAAAATATCACATATAGCCTTAAAGTATGTTCATTAATTTCATTTATATATATAGGGGGTCCTCAATATATGCTGTTGATTAATTAGAATGGTAAGCTCGATATACATTGAAGATATTTGCACTTAATCATTTGAAGGGAGCATAGAATTCAAGAGAAACAAACATATCTTTTTCTTCCTTTTAGTATTTAAGTTTATAATTGTAAACTGTATATAAAATATATTATTCTACAAAGTTTTGATCATTTATATATTATTCTAACTGATCATTTTGCTAAGGCAACACAACTTATATATGATATACTGTATGATGATAAGACAAAGAATTGTGGTGGCAAGCAAATGAAATTGGATTCCTTCAAGAAAAAAGCCAGAAAATCTCATTCTCAACAGCTAATCATAGAAGCAGAAGAAACTTCAGTTACTGTTGCAGCAATTTTAGAAACAATTGTAATAGGAAGAATATTAAAAATAATGGGAAAAATAATAATAATTTCATAGTGCATTTGAAAATGCATTACGAAATTATTAAATAAATAAATATTAAATAAAAAATTATTAACAAAACAAAAATAAAAATTTATATGGAATTGCTAAATATTTATTTAGCAAATTTCTATAAATTATAATATAGTTTAGGAAATATTTTATTACACACTTCGATATAAATTCAAATATTTTGGTTGGAATGTAGCTCCTACATAATACTAGTAATCCTTTACTTACAATGGTGATATGATTGGTCAAATGCAAATCCATGAGTTTTGAGTCTGACTCAATGATATAACATGAAAAATGTCCTTATTTTATCTGGTTCTTATAGTTTTGTGTTCTTTATATTTATTAAGCTAATGTATAGTGTCATAGTAAACATTAATAGTGAGAAATTCATAAATTTTGGGCATTTATAACTTAGGACAATGGTGTTTGGAACCAAATTCTGTTGTAAGTTGAGGATTATCTGTATATTAGTTTAATGGGAAATGGTGTCCAATATAAGGAGTGCTTTTGAGGAATATAATTACAACATATATTGAAGACCTTCATATCAAATTTAAGCATTTTTGAACTTAACTCATCACAAAATTTTCTGTAACCATAAAAAGATGGATATCTACATATGTTATATCAATAAATAACTTTACATTATAGAGAACAAGAATAATACATACTTGCTAGACAACATTGATATATATGAACACAATAATCTCATAACAAACAATTGTTTTATTCAAAATAAAACTATTTGTAAATGCAATCATATACTTTTTAATGCAATATAAAGTTATTTCATTGGTATCAATCTTCAGATTGTTGTAACAAATAATCTTATACAATATTTTATATATTATTCTACTGTTTTTTAGTGACTTAGTAGTAATATAAAATAGTATATGATTTTTTTTTTTAATTTAAGAGAGTTTTAGATATTTAAAAAGATACATATGATTGATTGGGAAATCTGAATACAAAATATGGAATTATAATACAAGCAAGTTATAAGAAATATGTAAATTTTTTGAATCATTCAGAAACTATAGTCACATGGTATCCAGAAGTATTGAAACCACTGCATATACATACATATAATTTGATCTGAAATATATTACAGAAAAATTAGAAATTCCTTATTTAGAACATATTTTATAATTAGAGATTTGAATAAAAAGAGCTTTTCTGTGTAAACTGCACTATCTTAAAATATTACATATGTTAAATATTTATGTAGTTTTACAGTATATTTATTGCTATTATAATGTTAGCATTCTGTATTATAATGTTTAAAATTTCTTGATAATACTTTTAGTACTTATCAAGAAATTTCCTGATAAGTACTAAAAGTTTTTAATTCAAAAAATGTATTTTATAATAAAAATGAAACAAAATTTTTAAAAATTTCTTGGAAAAATCTAATTTTAATTTTACCACATAAAGATAAATTAAGAAATATTTCTATTTTATCAACTAAATACTGAAAATATTTGATCAGAAAGATTTTTTTCCATGTCAAAACTGTTTATTTGAAATGATAATTGATAAGATTTTCATTGTTGATTATTTATTTATTAAAAAATTAGCTTATTATATGATTTAGGAGAGGATAATTAAATATTTATTTACACAGAAAATTCAGATATTTATCTAAAGTTTTTAATTTATTTTTTCCATTCACATAAATTTTATCTTAACAAAAGGTTCCTGGTACTACTATAATAGTAAAGCTATAAATAGTCTAATCCATGAATACTGAAAAGAATCAAATATTTAAAGCATAGTTGTTCCTCAATGTTTTAAGTTGAACTCTAGCATGTTTCTAACAGCAATCCAATTGATAAGTTCCCAGAGGTGATGAATATAAATAAAGCATTCACCATGTTTCATTTATACAAATGAATAACATGAAGTTATACATTAAATATAAGATTATTTATGTGCACTTATGACTTTATTTTTCTGTACCTGAACAAATAAGATCATTTTATGTAAAGGCAAATTTATATACAGTGAAACCCCGATTTTGAAACTTTTCGGGGACCGGCCCGAAAAGTCGAACGAGCCAGGAAAACGCACGAAACGGGCAACTCTGATGACGTCATAATAAAAAAAAGTTCGTTGAAATGTTACAAAAAGTACTGTACATTATTAAATACTGTAATAGAATGCAAAAATAATATTAATTGTTTAAACTTTACGTCAGATAAATAATAGTGCACGTTATATATCGAGAAGCACGGAGTATTTTTAAATAGCGAATAATTTTGGGTGAATACAGTAATTTAAAAATTAAAAGTACGCTATACTTAATAAATCGATCATCATTAACTTAAATTTCATACAACTTGACAATATTTATACGAGAATAAATATTTATTTAATGTAAATAACGTAGTAAAAAACTTACAATGTACTGTAAAAACTTTTATGATTCTAACTTTATTTACATACGCTATCTACATTTTCGAAAAAAAATTTGTTATTTTTCCTTGTTTTACTTTTTCTTTGTGTAATTTAAATAAGTCAGCTTCAATTATAGACAAATAATTTAAATTTTTTTCTTCATTCTCAAAGGCCTGTAAATATTTTCTCACTGTTCTTAGCCCAGTTAAAGCTGAAATGAAGGTAGGTATTTCTGTGTCTTCGTCACTTTCTTCAATTTCTTCTTCAGATTTACGATCTTCATTAATAAGGTCATCAATTGTTTGAGTTTCTGAAGTCAGAACATCTGAATCGCAACCCACGAAATTATCGAAGTCAAAATCATAATTCTCAGTTTCAACATCTATTTCGTCACCTATATCAATCATAGGTGGTTCAACCGTAGAAGTAGCGATTCCACACTTTGAGAAACAATGTTCAATGCAGCTGGGGTTTATATTCTGCCAAGCATTAGAAATAATCTGCATAGCTTCTAAAACATTTATTTTTTTTTTCGAAGCATCTGAAATTTCCATATTTTCAAGTTCAGTTAATGCCCTTTGAACCAGCTGTTTTCGGTAATTAACTTTAAAAGCGTGTATCACACCAAGATCTAAAGGTTGGAGTTTGCTTGTGCAGTTTGGAGGCAAAAATTCCAAGCGCACATTCTTTAAATTTATTTTAACATGCGCGGTGCAATGGTCAACAAATAAAATGACATTTCTCTTTTCTAATCGCATCTTTTTATCAAACTTTTTCAAAAAATCCTGGAAAATATCTGCTGTCATCCATGAGTTTTTGTTAGATTCGTATTCTGTAGGAAAGCTTTTCACATTTTTAAAACAACGGGGCTTTCGTGCATTTCCGATTACTAAAGGGGTTAATTTGTTGCTTCCATCAGCATTTGTACAAAGCAGAACTGTTAAACGCATTTTACTTAATTTTCCGCCATGACAAGATTCACCTTTCAAAACATAACTCTTGTCTGGCATAAGATTATAAAAAAGTCCAGTTTCATCGGCATTGAAAATGTTTTTTTTTTTTTTTTTTTCATATCCCTTGACTATTCCGGTAATTTTTTCTTCTAATCGTCAACAGTAGCAGATTCTCCTGACATCAATCGGTAAACTAAATTGTTGCGCTTTTTAAAACGATCGATCCAACCATTTGATGCCTTAAATTCATTTAAATTAAGTTTCTCTGCAATCTCTAAGGCCTTCTCTCTTAAAATCGTTCCGTTTATCGGTACATTTGAAGCACGTGCTTGATGAAAAAATTTTAGCAAAATTGATTCAAGTTCATCATAAGGTGATCCCTTTAGAGTTTTTCTCTTTTTGGCTGCATTACCAAGTTCTTCACTTTTACTTCGAAGAGAGTCTTTATTTTTTAAAATTGTCTTTAGTGTTGAAACAGGCAATCCAAGTTTTTTTGAAAGTTCAAGTTTTGTTCCTTTAAAATTTTCTGCTTCCTCCAATATTGATGTTTTTTCTGCCAATGAATAAAAATTTCTTTTCTTAAAACTCATTTTTTACCAATAAGTAAGTCAGTCGTACACGTAAGAGAGAACAACTCAAATGAATGTACTGAACCGTTGATTGCTAAAATTTGCTTGTGGATTAGTCCAAACAGGAAAGGGAGAGTCAGAATAAATGTTAAACAGATGCGTGGGAATACTGTAAGTTGCGGTTTCACATCGTATAGTACAGTTTAGTAAGAATACTGTTCTTTCAATCATTCACAAAACCGAATTTCTTTTTTTACAACATCGAAACTAACCAGGTGGCATTCATAATTACAGTATACATTTTTAATTTTCTTATTTTAATGGATGATGAAATTTTAAATACGATTGTCGTTCCCTCGTTCCTACTTTATTTAGGCTATCTCCGAAATTACAAGTTAAGTTTTCTCATATTGCTGTCAAAAGTAAATTTACAGTTCTATTTCGAATACTGTTTATAAATAATTAATTTTTAACTACAAAACAAAAGTGAAAAACCAAAAATGGAATGACATTTCCGTAAAATTTTTGGATGTAGGAAGCGGGAAAAGTTATATAATTAAAACGTAGGAAGAGGGAAAGTTTTACATTGCAAGTATAGGAAAATGTTCGGACTTCCGAAAATAGACGTTTAAAGCGGGAAAGTCGTACGATACGGGAACGCACGAGCGGGGTTTCACTGTATCATCTCCTGATTTATATACAATATGAAAAGGAATCTAAAGGCTAGAATTAAAAAACATAAATGAACTAGAGCAACCAGTAGTATAGGCACTATAAACAACTATTTTAACTAACTGCTTTTTAATAATATACCTTTAAATAATAGGCTTAAACTGAAGTTGAAAATTATTAACTAAAAATTTTTAATGAAACATTTTTGGTTGCTATACAACCATCTTCAGCATTAAGAACAGAATATGAAAGTATTCTGTTCTTAATGCTGAAGATGGTTGTGTAGCAATCAAAAACGTTTCATTAAAAAGTTTTAGTTAATAATTTTCATCTGCAGTAAACACTATTATTTAAAGGTGTATAGACACTGTCCTAGCTCAAAGATACTATAAAACAGATCTCTCTATCGATTGGGACCATGCACAAATTATTAATCATGTTAGAAATCTTAAAGACCTGAAATTAGCAGAAGCTATAGAAATACATAACTTAAAAAATGTGTGTTATGAATGAATTAACCCCGGAAACAATACCTTTTTCCCGGATCTGGGAAATCAAAGCCAAAACATATCACAACATACCTAATTATAATTACTTTTATCATGTTTATTATTATTATTTATATAGTGTATTTATTTATGAACCTATTTTATATATTGATTCACTATTGTTAATCTTTGTAAATATTAAGAGCTGTATTATAATTCCTGCATTGCACTGTTGCTATAGCAATTGTACAATTCTATAATGTAATTTAATCTAAAATTTAAATAATTCAAACATAAGTACATATTACTAATTCCTTTAAGCTTTTTATATTTTAAGTAAACTAACTGCTGATGAGGGCTTACTAAAGCTGAAAGTGTTCCAGCTAATTTGTATGCAAGAATTTAATAAACATTTCTGCCTAAAAAGACAGAGCTTGTGTCTATATTTATAAACAAAGGTAGAAAGTGATCTCCTTAGCAATATATCCATTTTTGAAATATATTTCAAGACATATATTAGTGATGGAGAAATTATAGTTTACAAAGATATTCAGCACACAAACTTTCATAGGAATAGCATCAAATGATTGAAATTTCATTTATTTAATTTTATTTTTTATAATTTTTAATTGTTTGATAAAATAGTAAACAATGAACTTTTCTGTATAATTTAAGTTTATTTACTTTACTTTTTGTGATCAGCAAATTATATTTTGTTTTTATCCAATAATTTTTAATTGTTTGATAAAATAGTAAACAATGAACTTTTCTGTATAATTTAAGTTTGCTGATCACAAAAAGTAAAGTAAATAAATTATATTTTGTTTTTATCCGACAAGCTTTCAGTTCATTTCAAATGAACTACAATCCTCTTCATTATTATAAAGAAAATTTTAAATAATACAGATAACCTAATTACCATGTTATTTGTGGGTTATCATAAATTCTATATTATGTTAGAGTGAAACTACATTCTATAAATACTATGTTGTGTAAATGTTGCAACAATTTTTTAATTATGTTAGAATAAAATAGTGCTGTAGAAATACCATGTTATATGGAGATTGCCTCTTATCAAGGAATATTTATAATAAAGCATTTTCAGTTTTTGAAAATTTTATTGAAATTACTATTCATAATTCCAAAACTGTTAATTTTTTTCAAATTAATGATTATAAAGAATTTCTATAAGCTTATATAAGCCTACCTATACGTCAACAATTGGTATATGTTAGGAATCATTGTAAAGGAAAATAGACATAAATCACTTTTAGAATTGTCAAAGGTATTTTGACAAGGGAATAGTATGGGCACAAACTGAATTATCTTTAAAAAAGTAATCAACAGATTGCCCAGTATTGAAGCCGTAATATAACAAAACTCTCTTATATTTTTCTACGACTGTACAACAGGATTTAATTAAATCCTATTATACAATCATATTTCTGCATCTCCTATTTGTCTAATCTTTACATTTTTAGGCATAAAATATCAAATAACCTCACTGCAATTTTTTGGTATTAATTTGTATAATTGTATTATAAAGAAACAATCCTTAGAATATTTACAGCTTTTTTTATATACAGGCAATCTCCAACTGGTTTTGATATGGATTTGATAAAAATAAAAAGATTTTTAAATCAATGCTTATCAAATGTTATTATTAATCTTACCAATGTCATAAGATTTTTCACTGTTTTGAGATATTTCTTCAGGATTGTCAAAATAAATTCCTATAACCATTTTATAAAGCATTCGAAGAATTTCTTGTCTTCTCCTAAGACTAACACATTTTCCATCTTTTAATCTACTATTTTCTTCTTCCAAAGGTTGAACACTACAAATGCATCGTTTTTGAGCTTCTAACAAAATAAATCTGCAAATAGTAAATAAATTTTCCTGAAAAATTTAATTGTTATAGTTCTATAGTTTATTAAATATATATTTTTAAAAATTCTTAATTATGCAATGTTATAAATTTAACTTTACCCTAATATATTTCGATCTATTGTCACTGATGTTGGAAAATTTCTTGGGTGAAGACTAGACACACACTTTAATTGTTCAAAAACAGTTTTCCAATGTTTTGGGATCTAAGAATAAAGAAATTTATCAATAATATAAAACAGTTATATCCTTATATTAATACATTTAATGAAATAAAATTTAAATATTGTATACTTGTTAAGAATATTTTCTCATTGTACAATACAATATTTACAATAATAATTGATAAACATAAGAAAACAAGGTAACCTGAAGTTTTTGCTATTATAAAATAAGCATCATATAATTTTATATAATATAGGATGCCTAAATACATTGTCATATTATGATGATCAAATAACTTATAATGTAATATATATATATTACTTTATAAGTTATTTGATTATCATAATATGACAATGTATGTAATATATATATGTATTATTATGTAATATATACATATATAGGGGAAGTCCAGGCAAACTGAATAGCTTAATTTTCATGCCTAATTTCAAACTTAAAAATTATGTGAAGATAAACGTTTTATCGTTTATTAGTTACAGTACTTTCTGTTGTTTAATGTTAAACATTATTTGAGAATAAATCCAATTTAGAGTTTGCAATATCTGCAGAGGAAAGAAATATTGTGCATTATTCTTTTTGCCCGGGGTACCCGGGCAAAGTGGATTTTCAACTAGGGCAAAGTTAATAACACATGTAATCGAACTAATCATTATAAAACAAGAACCCTGTCTACTATATCTTGTATAAAATGAAAAATGTAATCAAAACATTCATTATAAAAATTTATTTTTACTTTTATAGAATGAGAAAAAACAACAATGAAAACATTCATTACAAAAACAGGAACCATGTTCAGTTTATTTAATAGAAAATTAAAATTAACCAATACATTCGACACAAAAGTAAAAACCATATACAGTGTAACTTGTACACAATTCATGACTCCATAGAGAACACTGAGAACACTGGATCCAGTCTTCTTGTGGTGGATCTGTATAAGGCTCGTTGCACACCTGACAGAAATATTTGGGACAATTTTCATCTAGAACTTTTCTCAGATTTCTCTTGCAGTTAGTTTTTCGTATGCCTATTTTGTTGTTATTTTGTTTCTTATATTTTTTAGCCTGTTCCTGTCACATCGGGGTGCTAGTCTGCACTTCAGATCTTTGACATTTCCTCCTACGTTTGTTTGCAGTAGGTTGTTCAACAGTTGAGAAAGAATGGATATCTTGTGGACTAAATTTTGTAGGCCTAGATGTATTCTTATTTAGCCCTGATGTTGTAGCAAATAGTTATTCGCTTTGCCCATTTAGCCCTGATGTTGTAGCGAATAGTTATTCGCTTTGCCCGATTCACTTTGCCCGGTGCGACGCCATTACAGTTAGGGGAACGTTAAGTCGGTATTATAAATGAAAAGCAATAAAAATCTTATAGCAAATTTAACACTACACTACCTATATGACATGTAATATAGCACCATAAATATTAGTAATGCAATAACTAAGTGACACCAATTTACTTATCCTACGAATATTTTACCAAATTAAAGAAAAACACAAAAACTCGTGAACCACTAACAAAGACAGTTTCCCCAACGAAAAACAACTACCCACAGATTCAGAACAAGTACCTCTTCCTACCAGATAAATATGCTAACATCATTCAATGTATTTTTAGAATAATTTCAATTTTTCACTTTGCCCAGACTTCCCCTATATATGTATTATTATGTAATATATTACATATATATATATATTTGTATTTGATATTTTATTGAATATATATGAATGGAAAATGTTTTTTTAATCACCTGATAGTTTTATATTAATATATTTAGTTTTATGAATGAGCAGTAATAGAATTGAATCCGTGTGCAATGGGTTACCAAACATAATTATAAATTGGAGATTTTAATCAGAAATTATTGATGATTCTTCATTATATTAGAATAGCATAAACAATGTCTGTTTTATATCCCAAAAAAAATTCAGTGGGATTAAATTAGGAGATTGTAATGGCAAGATATTGAATTGGCCAAGAAGAGTCACTTTCCAGAAAATTTTATCAAAACCCTCTTTTGCATAAAGGGATTAATGTGAAGAGTCCCATTATCTTGGAATATTACAGTTCATTGATGCTCATAGGCTATATGCATCAATGAACTACTTTATACACATACCTTTCTGTAATATAGATAATACAATTTTCAAATTTTCTTATTTTCATGGGAGGACAGCATCATCTATCAGTTCCATAAAAACTTTTTTTTCTTTCAATACTAATTTTGGAACTAAACTTTCACGAAATTAATATATATAGCAATTTCATAAAAAGTTTAAATTTTATTATTTTACAAATATAAGAATTCACTGAATAAAAATTAATAATAAATTCTGAATTCTGCAATATTCAAATGCAAATAGAAAATTGTATAAGTTTATTTTAATGTTAATAAAGAATTTTAAAAATTTGGAGAGATTAAATTTTCAAAATTGCATGATTCAAGATATATATCTTCATCAAAGAGATATTGCAAAAAAGCCCTTTATACAAATCAAAATTTGTTTTCTTTACTGAAGAAAATATAGTTTCTGGTCTATGTAAAGTGCTTTGTGATTTCTCAGTGCAAGAAAACTTCTTGCATTGCTTCTTTTTCAAAAATTTATTAAAAATTTGTGAAACATAGTACCATAATTGAATAATTTTAATTACATTATACAATAATGTAATTAAAATTATTTCTCTTTATTTTGATTGCAAAATAGTATAAAGTTATTTGCAATTTTTGTAAAATAGTGAAAAATGTCACTAAAAATAAGTCTGCTACTACAAACCAGAAATTTATGCATTGGTTTCAAAATGATTAAAAACAGTTTTATAATCAGATTCTCCCTGTTCATATTAAGTAATTAAATTCATTGAATGTTTGTTTATTATCTAAAATTTTTGAAAATTACACACAAATTTCTGATATAGAAAAAATTTTAGTTATTGGAAAAATATTTAATTTAAAAAACAATTTATTTATTTAGTTATTATATAAAATCAATGCCAGATAAACATTTAGATAATTGTTAATACAGTGGAACCTCATTTATTTTTTATCTGACAGTTACACAACTATAACAAATACAATTTATTTATTTTGTAAATAAATATTTAGTAAATATAGTATATAAATTTATTGCAAATTACAGGTAGGCCTCGATTAGTGCAAATAATTGGTTCCACGAATTTCATGCACTATTCGAAGTATTAACTATTGATATATGTAAAATATGGTAATTGGTTCTTGCTTTGTGAGATTACGAATTAACTATATGTAAAATATGGTAATTGGCTTTTGTGAGATTCCGGCATTAGCTTTAGCTAACTTCACAATGAATAACTACAATAAACTTAACACTAACTGTAACTATATGTAAAATATGGTAATTGGTTCTTGCTTTTTGAGATTCCGTCTATTAGCTTCGAAGTATTAACTCTATGTAAAATATCGTAATTGGTTCTTGCTTTGTGATATTCTGGCCATTAGCTAAAACCACTATGGTAATTGGTTCTTGCTTTGTGAGATTCTGACCATTAGCTAAGTTCATAGTAAAATTGGTTCTTGCTTTGTGAGATTCCGGCCATTAGCTAAGTTTCACGAAGGTTCTTGCTTTGTGAGATTCCGGCCATTAGCCAACCTTCACGATGTTAACCACAATAAACTTAACACTAACTGTTTAAAAAATATTTATTTTCAGCCGATCTTGTGAGATTCCGGCCATTAGCTAAGTTTCACGATGAATAACCACGCTAACCTCACAGCACTAACTGTTTAAGAAATATTTATTTTCATATTTTACATCGTTGACACAATTGTTTAAGAAATATTTATTTTCATATTTTACATCGTTGTTCATCACTTTTTAAGTGTGAGATTCCGGCCATTAGCTAACTTCAGCATAACTCTTAAACAGTTAGTGTTAAGTTTATTGTAAATATTATTTTCATATTTTACATCATTGTTCATCATCTAAATTAATAACTTATTATTTTCATATTTTACATCATTGTTCATTATCTAAATTAATAACTTACCAGGAATTGCATTTACATCATTGTTCATCATCTAAATTAATAACTTACCAGGAATTGCGAATTTTACTCGTTGTTCATCATCTAAATTAATAACTTACCAGGAATTGTGCATCATTGTTCATCATCTAAATTAATAACTTACCAGGAATTGCGTCCTTATAACCACAATACTAACTGTTTAAAATATATTTATTTTCACTTTTATCGTTGTTCATCATCTAAATTAATAACTTACTAGGAATTGCATCTCATGCCATCAAAAAACCAACCATTTCATATTTTACATCATTGTTCATCATCTAAATTAATAACTTACCAAATCATATTTTACATCGTTGTTCATCATCTAAATTAATAATTTACCAGGATTTGCATCTCATACCAATAACCACAATAAACTCACAGCACTAACTGTTTAAGAAATATTTATTTTCATATTTTACATCGTTGACACTAACTTAAGAAATATTTATTTTCATATTTTACATCGTTGTTCATCATCTAAATTAATAACTATTTATTTTCATATTTTACATTGTTGTTCATCATCTAAATTAATAACTTACCAGGAATTGTGTTTTACATCATTGTTCATTATCTAAATTAATAACTTACCAGGAATTGCATTTACATCATTGTTCATCATCTAAATTAATAACTTACCAGGAATTGCGAATTTTACTCGTTGTTCATCATCTAAATTAATAACTTACCAGGAATTGTGCATCATTGTTCATCATCTAAATTAATAACTTACCAGGAATTGCGTCCATCGTTGTTCATCATCTAAATTAATAACTTACCAGGAATTGCATCTCAAGAGCAAATCGAAATCGGAAGTGGAGCACTGCTTTTATGTCGCTTAATCACAACCATTTTTTGCTCTAGCATAATCACTAACCTCTTGTTTTTTTTCGTTTCCTGTTTTATCGTCAAAAGTATTCTTCCTTTTTTATCCATTTCGATACTTTTTAAAAGAGAAAATTCTGACTATACTGTATGTATATGATAGCAAAGCTAAATAATAGTGCAGTAATGTTAAACAGTTAACGGCAAAAAACCCATCTTTCTGGTGTTTCACCCCTTCAAAGCCAAGTGACTGTTCTTGGACTGCTCCTCATCCAGTTTTACTAATCGAAAATTAACATTAATTTGTTAATTGACATCATAAAAGGGGACAGACATTTGTTAGTAAGACTGGCCTATGCTTACAACTTGCATTAATCGAATATTTGCTTGCTCTAACTGAAAAACGGTATCAATTTTATAAGTCACACTAATCGAAATCGCATTATTCGAACTCGCACTAATCGAGGCCTACCTGTATAAAGAATATATGTAGTGTTCATTAAATATATGAAAACTATATATATATATTTTTATTTTAAAAAAATTATTTAACTTCCACATATTTGATGGTCTTTGTTATCTAACAGAACATCATTATTGAATAATTATCTAATTTTATAATTATTACTAATAATAATTATAAAATTAGATAATTGAAGAGTGTGATCCCAAAATGCATTCAGTCCATTTTGGTCATTTTTTTGTTTGATGCAAATACATACTCCTATTGAAGTCATCTATCTTATTAAAGACCAGTTTGTTCCCAAAACCGTACCAATCGACGTGTATGGGACACTTGAATCCTGCTTTGCTTTTGAAAACTTGCTCAGTCCAAAAAACAGTAACGATGAAAACTTTGCTCATGTGCAAAGGACTGAGCGAGCGTTTTCCTAATCCTGCCAGCAGAACGGTAAAAAAACAAACTGCTATTACTGTTGGCAATAAATTTGTCGTGGGAATTTTTGTCATGTTTATTAATGGAAAAATTGTTATATTGGTTATTAATTTTCATGTTAGAATCTCTTGAAATGAAATCATAACATTAAAAATTTTAATTTCTTGGGACTTTTTTTATCTATTGTTAAAAGGAGAATTATTTTTCTGAATTTTAGCAGTTCCTAATTTGGAATGATTACATACATATTCTGGGGCCTTTCCCACAAGTATAATGTACTCATGGGGAAAGCCCCGAACTTCCCCAAGAAGTAATAAAAGTAAATGTTTGAACTTCCCCAAGAGTACATTGTACTCATGGGGAAGTTCAAACATTTGCTTTTCACTACAGTTGATTCTTATTATTTGTGGTGGTTATATTCTGTAAATTTTTCACGAATACTGAACCATTGTGCCTATGGGAAATATAGAGTTAGTTTGCCATTCAGCAATAATTCACGAATAAATGCGAAAGTGCCGTGAAAATCAAATTTGTGGTTACAAATAAATTTTCGGGAATGGTCGAAAACGTGAATAGGGAATTCACGAATACTGAGAATCGACTGTATTTTAATACTTAAATCTAAATAAATTTAGTTTTTCCTCTAAAGAAGAATGAGTGTAATTGAAAACACATTCAGTCCTTAGACTTAGCAAGTTTCCATTAACACCATTATATTTAGTCAACGTGTATTTAAAAACCAATGATGACTGATTTCAAGATTCTACTGAGAAGTGCATGTAAATGAATTAGAAACAGATATCTGGTAGTAGATAATCATTCATATATGAAATACTTTCTCAATTCGTATTTTGCTTCTCCTGAAAATTAACAAAAATGGACTGAACGTGTTTTGGGATCACACTCTTTAATTATTCAACAATGACTCTGTTAGATAACAAAGAGCATCAAATATGTGGAAGTTAAATAATTAAAATTTCACTATATCACTAATCAGATTTATTTTGGATTTTCTATAACTTCATGGTTAAAACAAAGATCCAACTTTTTATTTTATTCCTTTTAATATGATGCAAAAAATATTATAAATAGGTTAATGCATTTATAGGCAAATTACATGCATTTGTATTTATATTGTGTGCATTTTTCAATTGCTAATAGTCTTATCTTAATGATTAAGTCCACTTGTTTAAATGCATATAATGGGTGGCCAATCTTCATGTCATATGAGCCATTTAGGAGAATTCCAAATACTTGAGAGTGCAATCAGTTTCTTTCTGGGTTAATGAGAGCCGCATCAATTTTTTCGGGTACTCTTAACAACTGTTTCAAAAATTCTTTATTATATATTTAACATTGCATTTATTTTGTATAGATGCTTACTACTTTTTACAATAAATGAACAAATTACAAAGAAATTATTTTTTTGAATTAAGTAGGTATTTGCTCCATATTAACTATTTGATTTTTATGGTATAGAGCCACATGTGGCTCACGAGCTGCAATTTGGCCACTGTGGGCATATAATAATTAATTTTGTTTAATTAAGTGTCTTATTTTTTCTGATACAAGCAATTTACTTTTGCATCAAGTATTTTAAAGTTACAATTTCATACAACAAGTTATTTGAGAATATATTTTAGCTTGAAAACTACTAATTGGTAAAAAGTTGTATATATATACAGGTATCCCTCCTAAAAGTTACAATTTCATACAAC
This sequence comes from Olivierus martensii, assembly GCA_000484575.1. NCBI lineage: Eukaryota > Metazoa > Arthropoda > Arachnida > Scorpiones > Buthidae > Olivierus > Olivierus martensii. The sequence goes on along the minus strand of AYEL01076215.1, from coordinate 36,872 downwards.
AAGTTATTTGAGAATATATTTTAGCTTGAAAACTACTATTTGGTAAAAAGTTGTATATATATACAGGTATCCCTCCTATAACACAGCTTCCTACAACACGGTTTTACTTTAACATGATTTGAAAAAATTGTAGAAACCCTCACATAACACACTACTTCTACAATACGGTTTTTACTTAACATATTTAGAAAATTACATTTACTCTCCTACAACCTTGCCTACAACATACAACATTTTTATTAATTTTTGTAAATCCACACTATGGACACACAATACACACATAAATTACAATCATTGGGAAATACTTTGCTAAAATTAGTCATAAATGTAATTTTGCTAGTTGGCCATGAGAGGACGATATGCAGTCTATTTTTGATTTTGATTTGAAATGGAGTTAATTGAATTAATTTTGAAATTGAGTTAATTAGTGACTATTGAGTATTTTGTGTTCCCAATGTTCAGTCCTTGGATAAAAAATAAGTTTTCATTTTTCACTAGAGGAATGTGAAAGAAAAGAAAAAATTTTTTTGAGTATAATGTTAAGGAATGATTGTTTTATAGCAGGTTAGATTACAGATTTTGTAGAGAGCAGAAGCTACACCAATTAAATGTGGGAAAAAGTTTAGAAAGTGAAGTTGATATTGTTAAAAAGAAAAAAATAATGCATAAAAAAGTTCAGAAAGTGAAGTTGATATTATTAAAGAAAAACGTTCTCGTTTTAACAAAACAGTGGTAAAGAACATATAATTTTTAAATGAATGTTATATAGACTGTATATTATTTTCTTTCTTTTTGTTTGACATATATTGTTTTTTAGTATCTTATTTATATACTGGTACCTGCCGCTTTATAAAATCACTTCTGTCCGAACCGGATCACGAACAGGATCAAGGAACGGATTGTGTTCGTGAACCGAGGTATCACTGTAGTTGGGGTACTTGTAGGAAGCCCGATAGCCGGTACACTTGTGGAAATAGTCCCAAGAGCCATAGAGCAAGAAAAACTTCCACACTTCCAACTTTAATGAAATTTTATGCCTGCTACGTAGATGATATCCTGATAATCTGGAAAGATCGAGTAAATGTTGAAGAGTTTGCAGAGCACCTAACACAACAAGAATTAGGCCTCAAACTTAAAGTTGACCAGGTAAGTTCCAAGCTCATCCATTTCTTAGACTTCCAATTACAGATAACCGATGCTAAAGTAAGAACACGAGTATACAGGAAACCAATGTATCAGCCAGTCGTAATACCGAATTGGTCTAATGACCCAATCTCTTACAAGAAAGCGGCGGCCTTTAGAAGCAACTTTAGAAGGGCACTTATCTATTGTACTCATGAAGACGACTTAAACAGTGAGATAGACTACATACAGAGAATAGGTCTACAGCATGGTTACCGTAAAGGCTTCCTGAACCAAATAAGATATAAAGTGGAACGAAAAATCTTTAATAGCACTCAGGCTACAGACCCTACCAGGGATAGAGAACCAAAATATCTCCCTGTTCCACACCACCTAACGAACATGAGTGTTGTAAGGAATCTAGCTAAGAGGAAGAATAAAAAACTGGCACCGAAGCAGGCTCCAACATTATTTGATATACTCAAGAATGATAAAAACCCTCTAAGGGAACAAGAGCGCAAAGATGTAAAGAAGTATACAGAATACCAATCAGGAATGTCCAAATGAACCAGAATGCAGCCTATATTGGAGCCACAACCAGGACACTTAAGAAATAAATAGATGAGCATAAAAGGGTTATTGCTCATGCAAAACTGATGACGTCTCTCGCAGTGGAGGCTTACTCTAAAGACATAGAAATATCATGGAACCAAGCGAGAATAATAAAACTGATACTACCAAGCATACAACCTAGTATCATGGAGTCACTGCAGATTGTTAAAAGAAAAGAGTCAGAGAACTTAATAAATGATAGAACACCTTGGGAACTGTCTCAAGCCTGGAGATATGCCATAGGAGGAATGAAAGATAAGAATAAGAATAGGAACTGAAAGTTAATAGGAGAATGTTCGGTTTCTGTATCCACCCCTCCATAAACTTTGTTATTATATACGAGTGCATTTATGTGTAACCTTAATTGATTTTATTTTTATTTTATTTTTATTTATGTAATTTATATTTTATTGGTTCATCTAAGTTATTTTTAAAAAACTAATTGTATGCGTTCTTTTGACAACTTTGATTGCCATAGTAACTGTAATTTATTTTTTAAATTCTTTCTACTGTATGTTCTTCTGATTCGAATCTGTTATAAATAGAACCTACTTGAAAATAGTGTCAAAGCCGAAAACGTTTGTAGCTTATGTTAAATAAAAGTGTTTTCTCTTACTGCTGAAAGTGCTAGTCTGGTAATTATAAGTTATTCAAAGTACAAGCAGTTTGTTATGTTAGTTATATAGAAATGGTTACTCTTGCTAGTGTATACGGACACTACCGAGTCACTTCAAATTTTGATGATATAATTAGATGAACATAGTAAATTTCACCATTCACATTAAATTGTAAATTTGTTTCACAAAATTAATTACGTAGGTACTAATATTTTGTTAATATTTTGATCTTATAGGTTGTTAGCAATCAATCAGTTTGATAAAATACTTATGTTTTTAAAGAAAATTATCTGCCTTTATTAATTCATAGGATGAATTATTTTCTAATGTTTATAATGAAAAATATAGTTTCTACAAATGCATTTGAACTACAAATGCATTTAGTGCTTATGTTTAATAGTCTTTTAAGTTTATTAATTCATAGGATGAATTATTTTCTAATGTTTCTAATGAAAAATATAGTTTCTACAAATGCATTTGAACTCTTTGCAACAAACAAAAACTAAAAAAATAACACAAGAAAAGTATATGTTTAAAATAATATTGATACACGAATATATTTTTTGTGTAAATATACTAGGTCTACAACATGGTTACCGTAAAGGCTTCCTGAACCAAGTAAGATATAAAGTGGAACGAAAAATCTTTAATAGCACTCAGGCTACAGACCCTACCAGGGATAGAGAACCAAAATATCTCCCTGTTCCACACCACCTAACGAACATGAATGTTGTAAGGAATCTAGCTAAGAGGAAGAATAAAAAACTGGCACTGAAGTAGGCTCCGACGAACATGAATGTTGTAAGGAATCTAGCTAAGAGGAAGAATAAAAAACTGGCACTGAAGCAGGCTCCAACATTGGCTCTGAGAAAAAATTTTTGGCTTGGTTCTGAGAAAAAATTTGTCATTTCTGTGCAGCGTGAATTTCAGGGGGTTTACGGATAGCCAGCGCCCAATGCCAAATCCATCAGAGCGTGGCAATATCACAAAAGTGGCTACACATGTTAGCGAGATTGACAAGAACGTGTGCAGATAAATTGGCGCAACCATTATTCTTGTCCTGTGTGATAGTGAGAGGAATATGTTTGTGCAAAAATCAATCTTGCTTGAACATGAATAGTCATTTTATGTCAAAGTAGTTTTATTAATTATTAATGGAGTAGCTAATGTTATCATCAATAATTTCATTATATAATTACATGATGATAATTAATAATTACATAATTATGGTGCTGTAAGGTTAAATTCGCCCTTAGCTCTTTTTAATTTTTATATGGCCCACTTCAGCCTAAAGATTATTTATCTGGCATGTGACAGAAAATAATTGCTCACCCCTGGTCTAAATTTAAAATAATTAATTATTAAACCAATAAATGGTAGCACCATGGCCTACTTAATAAATAATTGTTAATTTTGCAGTTTAATTCAAAAATAGGTTACTATTGTATAATTTGGCTAGTTTAGGAATATTTGGATTAAATAATCCCTTAGTTATGCTGAATTATAATTTATGATTTGAACTGTAAATGTTAGTCAATGCTTATGCTCAGAATAACATCATTTAATCATATACAGCCTCAATTAGACATGAGAATTAACATTAGATTAGATAAGATAGGAAATTCTTTTAATTAAAGTTCTAAATACAGTTCTGAAGTACAACTTTTAAAGCTAGAGTTCTTCAAAACATAAGATGTTGCAAAGAACTCTAGCTTTTAAAGTTGTTCAAATAATGTTCTGTGTTCCATTTCATGTAAGCCAACTCTATAAACTGGTTTGGCTCCTTATATGTCTACTGATGATGACTTTATAAAGTCAAAAATATTTCAGAGCTGTATTTAGAACTTTATTTAAATGAATTTCCTACCTAATCTGTGCTAGTTTCTTATGTCTAATATAATAAGAAGATAGATAGTATTTGATATATTGATAGCCTCAATTTATTGATATTTGAGATATGAATTTTTACAATAACCAATATATGAATTTCTTCCTGTATTTTATTACATAAAGGTAATTTTTTGTAATAATGAAGAAAATTCATGTAAAACAAATGAATGACTAAGTTTAGATGGCAGCTTAAAGAGAGAAAATGTGAATGGATTGTATTCATAGAATTTGGATTATTTATCATCAAATCTTATTGATTCTGCTTTCTATTCTATTATACAGGGTGTTCCATTTGAACATCCCTAATTTTAATTGCAATTTAAAAATAAAGAAATGTACGTATGAAAATTTTTTACATAATTTTTGAAAAGCCCGCGTGCGCCTGCTGTGGCGCTGCAGTCAATATTGTTAAAATGGCGTCCCCACAGGAGAAGGTGCGTATTGTGGCTTGGTTCTGAGAAAAAATTTGTCATTTCTGTGCAGCATGAATTTTGGCGGGTGTACGGATAGCCAGCGCCCAATGCCAAATCCATCAGAGCATGGCATAACAAGTTCCTGGAGACCAGGAGCGTTCTCAAAGGGCATGGAGGAAACCGCAGATGTATGAGTGATGAACAGGTGGAGGAAGTGCGACTTGCTTTCTAACGAAGCCCTCCTAAGTCCATCCGACGTGCTTCACAGGAATTACAGATCCCTACTACGACTGTCCACCAGGTCCTCCATAGCAGGCTCCACCTGTATGCTTATAAGGCGCAAATTCTGCAGGAACTTCAGCCAGACGACAGGCCAAGAAGACGTGATTTTGCAATGGACATTCTTGAGAGGATTAATGAAAACCCTGATTTCTTGGCACTCGTCATGTTTAGTAATGAGGTGACATTTCATGTATCAGGAAGTGTCAATCGCCATAACATCCATATTTGGGGTTCAGAAAATCCGCACAGTGTCCAAGAGCAAGCTCGTGATAGTCCAAAAGTGAACATGTGGTGTGGACTGCTGAAGGACATGATAATCGGACCATTTTTCTTCTCTGAGGCAACTGTAACAGGAACAATGTACCTCAACATGTTACAGCAATTTGCATACCCGCAGATCCAGCATCTGCAACCCAACATCATTTTCCAGCAAGACGGGGCACTACCACAGTGGAACCTGGCTGTTTGGGCTTTCCTGAATGATGTTTTCCCAGGTTGTTGGATGGACCCATCCTATGGCCACTATGCTCACCTGACATTACGCCCCTTGATTTTTTTTTTTGGGATTATGTGAAAGAGAGAGTCTATGCAACTGTGGTCAGAAACATTGCGGAGTTATGGGCAAGAATCCAGGCAGTCATTGACACAATCACACCAGGCATGCTTCAGCGAACATGGGCTGAAATAGAGTATCAGTTGGACATTCGTCGGGCGACTGGAGGAGCGCACGTGAAAGTCTACTGATTTTTTGTACGAAACTTGATGAGATATCAGTTTAATTAAAAGTGACTTGATGTGGGTATCTCTCATAGTTTTTTTTCTATTAACTTTCTAAGGGCTGTTCAAATGGAACACCCTGTATTTTGGTAATCTTATTTTGATTTTGGGGTGAGATAAATTAATTTTTTAAATTTTAAATAAAACTTGGAATTTTAGTATGATGAGCTGTTAAATTCATAAAACTGAAAAAATTTTGCCGATAATACAAAAAGTTTTGTTATTTCTGTAAGAATATAAAATATTTTTACTTATTTGTTCATTTATTGTTTTACTTTTACTAATAATTTATTAAATATGAAGAAATCCTAATGCAAACAACCCCAGGCTATAAAACAGAGCATGGCACTTTTATTGTTTTATGGTGGTCAGTTATTTCACTGGAAATTGCAGCCAAGCCTACTTTATTGCATGTAGTATTGAGTATAGTGTGCATCTCAAGGCCAATTAACGTAAAGTAGAAAATTTTATAACTGTTTATGTACAAAAGTAGATGATTTTCATATATGTCATGCTTATAAATTTGAAAATTTATAAAAAAATTAAAAATTATTGAAATGAAGAAAAAACATATCAGTAAATTTATTTTATTAAAAAAATGGCAATATTTTAATAAATTTATCTTACTTTTTGACTAATTAATTAATTAATGAAAATTTATATAATAGTTTTTTATCAATAATTTTTTAAAATAGTTGATTTTCTTTATTCATAGTTTGTTTTATTCATTAAGACTTACCACTATAAAAAAAAAAATATTTCGTTGAATGGCTAAGATTTCATATAAAAAAAAACATGTTTTCTCTGATCTCATATAATGAATGAAAAGTTGTGAAAGAAATAAAATTCAAAAAAATTTTTACATCTTTAGAATGACAATAAAAACTTAATAAATTGCAAAAATTTCAAAAAATTTCGATGAAAATTAAGCAAGATTTCACAATTTTAATTTTTGCATATTAAAGGTTTATTTTAAAAACATTGACAGATTTCAATAGGTTAATATTTTAATAATTTACTCAAATATATTGTAATACTATATTAGATTAAATATAAAATTATATAAAAGAGACAGTAAACATTAGGGATTGCTTTATGTTGAGCCTCGTTATTGTGGTAGTTATGTTCCAGACCATTGCTATAAAGTGAATCATAGCCTTTTTTCATTTGTTAAAACAGCTTTAAAGCTCAGAAATATAGTACCCATAGAATCGATTGTAATAGTATTTGCTGTGGTTGATCAGTTATTGAGTAGTAATTTATTTTATTATCTTGAATTCCTCCTGGTGATTATTTATGAAAGACACTTGCATTGAAGTTGATATGCTAGATGCAAATTTCTGAGAAAAAGGGGTGGAATCTTACAGTGTATTATGGAAACAATTTGAAAGATTGTAGACCATTATCTCCCCAAGCTGGTCTAATTTGAATTGAAGAGGGAGAGCAGAAGTAGTCAATCTTTACACGACACTGAATTTAATCTATATCCACTATTTATTATTAATTATTTTTAAACTAATTCCACTATTATTTTTATTATTATTATTATTATTTTTATTTTTATACCCACTAGATCTTATTATTAATTTTAATATGTGTCTACTATTTATAATTATTCTATTTCTAGTTCAATTACCTTTAAGTTTTTACAGCCTCTTATCCAGTTACTGTCTCCTCACTTTGTTGAGTCATTTACTAAGTTAGACTTCTTCTTTACTCTCTATACTACCTCTGTCCTCATGCAAAAAAAAAATAATTAAATGCATCATTATTTCATACTTCAAAGAAATTTTTTGATCTGTATACTATGTTATATTTATGAATAAACTATAGATAATATTTCAATTACATTTATGCCATGTTAAAACTTTTTTCAATAAGTAAATACTATACTATTGAGAAACTATAATATAATCTTAACATTTCAACATATAGTTCAGTGTAAAACAGTGAATGTGAATTACTTATTGGAAGAATTTTTGATATGACATCAAAATAATTCTAAAAGTATTTGCAATATATTCATAAATTTAGTATAGCATACAAAATAAGATAAACAAACAATAACTAAATATTAGCCAAATAATAATAATTTTTAGTTTATTTATTAGTCATTAGATGGAGTAATATTAGCAAAAATTAATTTAATCATTAATTTCAGTTATTTTAAAAATTAATTTTTAATGAATATAGTTTTCTTGGCATATAAAATAAAATAATTTCGTTAAAGTATGAAATAATGATATATTTAATTATTTTTTTTTTATTTGTAAATAAAAGTTCAAAATATGAAAATGAATCTATACAGTAATCAAGTAATATATTACATAAAAAAGATTAATCTTAAAAACTAATATAAAAAATTAATAAATTTAAACAAAAATTACTTTCATTGATATTTAAAATAATAATTTCTCCAGGACTTGAACCTGGTCTATTTGCATAGCAATCAGCTACCTTACTATTTGAACATGTAAGATTTTTAAAGCAATTATGGTAATTAAAGAAAATATAAAAAATTAAGACAAAATAAGTACTTACTAACAGTTAAGAATGATTAAGAGTAACAAATACTTTCAGTTACTCTCCATCTTCAGATTACAAGAAATTGGAACAATACAAATTTAAATATTGAAATAAAATTAGTTCTATAGCAACAAAAATATTATCTGAATAACATATATAATGAAAATTAATATTAGGATGTGTTTAAAATTATAACATATATTATTAATCCCTATTATATTATATATTATATTATATTCAAAATTATAACTAAAAGTTGAAAGTGCTAAGTCTAAATGGTTTCGTCACTGTGCTGGACTGGTGGTTTAGGATGATTTATTTTTTCAATGACATATTTCCTTTTGGGAAAGATCATGGGCTGAACTTTCATTAAGAATGTTGTGAGGAAGTTAACTCTGACCTGTCCTAATTTTATTTTATTATGCATTTTATTATTTATCGTTATATTCTTATTATCTAATGTATTATATATTAGTTTATGAGTTAACTTACTTCCACCTTCTCTGTCGTTGTTAGCATTCACGTGATACGGAATCGGGAACCATCCTCTGGAAGAGCTGTCCCGGGTAATGACGTCATCTTATCTAACTAATTTTACCACTGGTCTGATATGAGAATGTAAGAATGATCCGTATTGATGTTTTGTTTGGTATATAAATAAATTGTAAAGAGGATGACATGAATGAATAACTCTGTAAGCTAATCAATTTAAACTTGTTACGTATATTTATGTAAATGAAGCTTCACGGGACTGTACATCACTCGGATAAAAAACAGACAAAAATCAACGTCTTGGAGAGGTGTTGTATCAAGGTAAAGTTGGCTAAGTGACATTTGAATTTCTTGTAAAGATCGACGATTGTTTGAAGTTTGTATCATTGGTGGAGGTAGTAGCGTTAAGTAATATTTAAAGTTTCCTTTTTGTGAATAATTGATTGTTGATATTTGAATTGGATTAAGCAAGCTTTTTGATTAACATTTTGATTGTTGCTTTATTATAGTTTCAATAAAGCATTTATTAACATTTTGAGCTTTATTATAGTTTCAATAAAGCATTTATTAACACTTTTGTAAGTGTTTATTATAGTTTCAATAAAGCATTTATTAACACTTTTGTAAATGTTTTTATTATAGTTTCAATAAAGCATTTATTAACACTTTTTGTAAGTGTTTTGGAGATTATAAAGCTATTAACACTTTTGTAAGTGTTTCGAGTCTAATAAATTTTATATTTTTTATTATCTAACTTGTTTGAGAATTTATTCCAATTTATTAGTATAAGTTTCTAACATCGTTTTATTGTTCTTAGATCTAACACTTAATAGTACTTGTAGTTGTACTTAATAGGTACTTATAGTTGCAATAGGTACTTAGTAGTTTTACCGGTTTTCGGTTTTGCTTTTGCCGGTTAACATCAATTGTGTTAGATTGTTTTGTAGTTAATTATTTTAAGTTAGAGTTTAGGTAAGACCTGAGCTCAGGCCAAACTCTGGATTGCAGAGTCATTAGACTGTTAGGTTAGTTTATAATTAATAGTATTGACATTCGTTAAAATCCGCAACTTTGCAATGTTTTCTGTTTTCTGCCTGGTTATTTATCTCCAAGAAACTTCTAGTAAGTGCTTATTTTGTCTTAATTTCCTAAAACTAGACTAAGAAGAAGCAGTTCCTATTCTAGCATGTCTCAAATGTAAAAATTTATAATAATTTCAAAAGTTCATTAAATGTTCAGTTTTGTCAGATGAATCAACTTTTATGGACTGCCACCATTTTGCAAAATTTTGTTCAAATTGGTGAGTCACAGTCAACCAAGTCCCCTTGTAAATATCATCATGTTCCACCTATATAAATACAAAATTATTCTACATAATATCCTTGCCTTTAAAAGAATTGTTACTTATTTTCCAATACAATTAATTTAGAAATAAAGATCAATGCGTCATTTAAAAATGAAAACAAACTATGATCTATTATGTAAATTTATGATCTTTATGCTCAGAAAAGGAGAAAAATCACAATAAACTCAGAAATAAATAATCTACTAACTACTAACAAAGAATGCTTTTAGTTTGCAGTATTGCATTTCTGAACATTGAGAAACATTAAGCAATTCATTAAAGTGAAAAATTGTTTACAAGAAAAATAAAACTGTTTTCAATTAATTACAAATGACAAATCTAAAATTGAACAAAAATGCAGGATTTAAAAAATTTTTGTTTAACATAAAGATGGAAAAAAATAGTCTAAATAGATTACATGAAGAGAAACTTGAACATAAGCAACTAAGCTTTGTAAGCAATTTTCAATTTAATGAATTACTCAAAGCATTTTTTGATAAATTAAAAGTGACATCAAAAAACTAAATCAATTATAGCCATCAATAAAAAGAAATATGAAAATGATATCAATATAAAATGGAACAACATTCATATTATATAGATGAAAACATTAATAAAGATGAAAGTACATATTTCTTAAACTACTGCTTCTACTTGTATTCATAACACTTACTTTTTATATCCCATCACTATTAGCAGTTGAGTCTCCTTTATTTTGCTCAGTAGCTAATGTTTTCGGTATTCATTATACCATCATCAGGCTACATATAAAATCGAACTTACATCAGGCTACATATAGAGTTCGATTTTATATGTAGCCTGATGATGGTATAATAAATACCGAAAACGTTAGCTACTGAGCAAAATAAAGGAGACTCAACTGCTAATAGTGCTGGGATATAAAAAGTAAGTGTTATAAAGATGAAAGTAATTTCCTATCAGAACTTTACAAATTGAAAGATAAAACAGTATTATCTGGTTCTAAATTCTCAAGATTCAAAAAATATTTTTAAAGCCTTATTATGGTCCCTTGGATTATGAGTTAACTCTGATAAGAAAAACATTCAAATATTTAAATTTTTAAATATACTATACTTATTCTCATTCACCTACTAGATTTTGAATAGTCCTGGATTTTAGAATTTGCTGTATATTTTTATCATCATGTTAAATGTTAAGTGAGACATAGTAACGTATTTAAATTATATAGTCTACAATAATTAATTAAAAGAAAAATATAACAAATCTTTTCAGAGATTTGAAAACAGCTAATATATTTTTAACAAAAGAAGGAATTGTCAAAGTTGGTGATTTTGGCATCTCTAAAATGTTAACAACAAGACATGGTGGTGCTAACACTGTACTTGGAACACCTTATTATATTAGTCCTGAAATGGTAAGCTATCTGTAATTATATTTTGTAATTGTATTATAATTAATTATTAAGTTTATTATCAAGGTATAAAAATATTTCCGATTATCAAATAATATTATGTTCTTTTTTTTCTGTTTCTTTTAATTAGTTTTGTAATTCTTATTTTTGAATCAAATACGAATTATTTTTGTATGTAGCATTATTTCTTATTGTATAATATTAATTTCTACAATATATAAAAAAATTGATTACAAAATATCCTCCTATAACACGGCTTCCTATAGCACAGTTTTGCTCCAATACAATTTGCAAATTGCAAAAACCCTCATATAACACAGTACTTCCGCAACACTGTTTTTACTTAACAAATTTAAAAAATTACGTTTACTCTCCAACAACAGAAAACATTTTCATTAATTTCTGTAAATCTATACTAGGGACACACAATACACACACAAAATGCAACCATTGAGAAATAATTTTCTAAAATTAGTCATAAATGCAATTTTGCTAATTTACTATGAGAGGGATGATATGGAGTCTATTTTCGAATTTGATTTGAAATTGAGTTAATTGGCGAACATTGAGTATTTTGTGTTCCAAACATTCAGTTCTTGGATAAAAAATAATTCTTTATTCTTCGATAGAGGAATGGGAAAGAGCAGAAAAACTTTTTTTATTCAGTTTTTTTTAGGGATATGTTAAGCAACAATTGTTTTCTAGCAGGTTGTAATAGATTAGATTACAAATTTTATAAAGAGAGCAGAAGATATACCAAACTTTAAATGCAGAAAAAGTTCAGAAAGTGAAGTTGATATTGTTAAAGAAAAAAGTTCTTGTTTTAACAAAACAGTGGTAAGAAGATATAATTATTAAATGAATGTTATATAGGCTGTATACTTTTTCCTTTTGTTTGATGTATATTATTTTTTAGGAGAAGATATTATTATTAAATGAATGTTATATAGGCTGTATACTTTTTTCTTTCCTTTTGTTTTATATATATTGTTTTTTAAGGGCTTATGTATATACAGTGGTACCTTGGTTAATGACGAGTGGTTAAAAGAAAAAAATGTCTTGGTTAACGATGCATGCTTTGGCTAACGACTCTTGATTATGTGAACTTTCGACAAAATAGAGCTCTGTAAAACAGCTCATCATCGCATCACATGATTAATTAGCTCAGTCAATCGTTATTTTTTTTTAACAATCAATTCAAATCTGACAATATCATTATTAAACTTAATAAAATTATAACCATATAAAAATATATTTAACTAAATGATAATTAACATATAATAATGAAAACAAATTATTTAATTAATTAAAAATAGATGTGCAACAGTTCACTAGTTTTTAGTTTCTTAAAGATGATTTCTAGACGATTATTATTTTAAATTCTGCGAACAAAGTCTAATTCAATTGTTTATTTGTGTTATATATTACTTGACACCTGCGAGTGGTGTGACGTCGCAGTTTCGGATTCCATTAGAAAAAAATAACGTCTGTCCGAGATCTTATAGTTCATATAGACAATAAATCGGTGCGTGTCACTTTTCGTTCGCCATCAAAAGGCAAAATCAAATCTTATCTATATAATAATCATTGAATCTATAAGCTGCTAATCAGTGTTTATGGGTTCGTTTGTCAAAAATCTCCGAAGTGAGCCCAATTGTCCTTCTGGTGAAGATTGATAATTAAAAACTGTTTCCACGAACAATTCATTTATTAATGTTAATATTTTTGTAGCAAATATAATAAAATAAATATTTTCCATATTTTTTTAGGAAATTTTAAGTGAGTTTTATCTGCATTTTTAATATTTACTATGGTTGTGGGAAGGAGCCGGAACGAATTTTTAATCAATTTTCAATTAAATCCTATGGGGAATCATGCTTTGGATAATGACAGTTTTGGTTAATGACGGTAATGCTGGAACGGATTAACGTCATTAACCAAGGTACCACTGTATTTTTTTCTTTCTTTGTTTTGTGTTATTGATATTCTTAATGAACATTAAGTTTCTTATGTGGAACTAAGGAAAATCTCCTTTTTGTATTGGCTCTGGGTCTCATATAACACAGTTTCACACAACACGATGTTTTTCAGGAACCTGTCTATCTGTATGTTATAAGAGGGATACCTGTATTTGCATATTCTATAGATGTGAAGAGGTCAACTCTGATTTGTCCTGTTTTATTTTATTATTCTCTGTTGTTATTTATCGTTATTTTCAATATTATCTAATGTATTATATTTTAGTTTGAGTTGACTTACTTCCACATTATCCGTTATAGTAGTTAGCAATCACATGTTACGGAATCAGAAGCCGTCTCCTGGAAGAGCTGTCCCGGCTAGTGACGTCATCTAATCTGAATACCACTGATCCGATATGGGAATATAAGAATGATCTCATATCAATGTTTGTTCGGAATATAAATAAAATTGTAAAGAGGATGACATGAATTGATTACTCTGTAAGCTAATAAATCTGATATTGTGACGCGACATTGTAAAGAGGATGACATGAATTGATTACTCTGTAAACTAATAAATTTAAACTTGTTATGTGTATTTATGTAAATGAAGTGACATGGGACTGTACGTCACTCCGTATAAAAGCTTACTTAGCCAACAACACAATGAGGTGTTGTATCGACTTAAGGTTGGTGTTAAGTGACATTAGAATTCTTGTAAAGGTCTACAATTTGCTTGAAGTTTGTATCAGTGGTGGAGATAATAAATTTAAGTAGTATTTAAGATTTGTTCTTGTGAATAGTTGATTTTGATATTTGAATTGGATTAAGCAAGTTTTGTTGACTAATTGCTTGTTGCTTTATTATCGTTTCAATAAAGCATTTATTAACACTTCTGTGAGTGTCTTTTGAGTCTAATAAATTTATATTTTTTTTTTATTTAACTTGTTTGAGAATTTATTCAGTTTATTCTTGTACGTTCTAACATTGATACAAAGATAAAATAATAAAACTAATAAAACTGCTTTACTTCTATTCACTAAGTTTAAACTTAGTGAACTTAGTGAATAGAAGCTTAATGTGCTGGTATTTTAAACTTAGTTCTAACATTGTCTTGTTGTTTTCAATCTAACACTTATTTGTTACTTCTAGTTGAAAGTTTTGGTTTTGTTTTATCAGTTAAACATTATTTGTTGTTAGACTTGTTAGATTGTTTCGAAGTTAATTATATTTAAGTTAGAATTTGGTTAAAGACCTGAGCTCAGGCCAAACTCTGGAATTTGCAGATTCGTTAAACCGTTAGGTTAGTTGTAAGTAGTATTAATTGTTATTCGTTAGAAATTGCGACTTTGCATAGATATCCTTCAGTTTAAATATCATCATTTTACAATTTTTGGTTTAAAGAAGAGCAATAACTATACCATTTTTTGTTTTTCTAAGAAACGTGTTTATTTTTGCAAAGAAACTATTTGATCATTGATCAATTATCCTCTAAAATTTGCTTATATGAATGTTTTCTTGCTTATTTTCTTCACTTATTATATCACTTATATCAGATTTACTCTATGCACTATTTATTTTAAGAAAAATTGACTTCTGCTTTCACTAGAGAATTCAGTATTGAATCTGGTATTTAACATATAGTGATAATGTGAGTACCCATAATGTATTTATATTTTTCCAAAGGTTTTGCAAAAATATAGTACTATTAAATTTTATAAAACAATAATTACACATTATTCCAAATGAAATAAATCTCTAATATATCTTTTATCTGTATATAAATTTCAAAAATGACAATATTTTGTTTTTTTATTGAAAGTTTCTAAATTTAACCAATGTAATCATTTAAATAATAAATTAAACAATTTGTTGCTTTGAAGTAAAGCAAGAGCTTAAAGTAAAGATTGTGTGGTAATGTTATCATCTCATTGTGGAACTGGTTACCAGGAACAAAGTTCAACTTGTTTGGTGCCAGGGTACAAGGCATATGTCTATTAATTTTATTAAAATAATAACTATAATAAAATCTATAATTAATGAAATTTAATAAAATAGAATTAGAAACTTCAATACTATCATTCAGAAAATTGAATTTATTTTTGTCAATAATCTAAAAAAATTAAGCAGAATAAAGACTTTTGCAAATTACATAAATTTAAAATTATATCTGATGAAAATTTGAATATTTTTAATGAATAAATAAAACTACAATTATTGCCAAGTTTGTTGCCTTATTAGACTTAAATTTGAAAATCACTTGGCACTTATTAGCTCTAAAATTTAAAATTCAATAAAAAGAAATACATAATAACTATCATAAACTGTTGTATTATAGCACACACAATTATATTTATATTAATGCTTTTGAAATATTTTAATAATCAATAGGTCATTTAATCTTTATCAATAGATAAAAATGGCAATGCCTTTCTGATATCCAAGAACTAATTAAAAATTTTTACATTGGAATTAATGGAAAAAAGTTTCTGATTTGCAAATTTTTATTTAGCAAGCAGTTTTTAAATAAAAAATATTTTTATTTTAATACATTTAAAAAAGCAACTTGTTACTATATTTCATGATTTTTTTCCACTTATTTTATAACTACTATAAAATCTGGATGGGTTAAAAAATTCTCAATACAAGTTAAATAACAAAAAATATAAATTTATTAGACTCAAAAACATTTACAAAAGTGTTAATTAATGCTTTATTTAAATGATGATAAAGCAACAAGTAATTAGTCAACAAAACTTGTTTAATACAATTAAAATATCAAAAATAAACTATTACTAGAAATAAACCTTAAATACTATTAAATCTACTACCTCCACCACTGATCCAAACTTCAAGCAAATTGTAGACCTTTACAAGAATTCTAATGTCACTTAGCCAATCTTACGTTGATACAACACCTCATTGAGTCGTTGGTTGCATCGGCTTTTATATCCGAATGCTGCTCTCTATAAAAAAAAACATATTCAAAAGTACTCTGATCTAATATTGTTAAGGATCAGTCTAATGTTGACATAATGATTCCTGATATTTCTAAACAAATTTGGGCAATTCCTGATAATTCTGATCAGTTAAAAAATTTTTTTCACTGGAAAAATTTTTTAAAAAATTTTTAATTTAAAAATTTTTTTTCATTTGTTTGGAATATCAAATTTGTACTTCTGCTAATTGCATACACTAACTGAATTTTCTTATTATTCTCTTTCTTTTTAAAAATTTGTTGACTATTTTGAGTTTCAGTTTAACTGAATTTTTATCCATAATTATGCTTTTGGGAAATTTAGAAGACAACTTCCCATATGGCAAGAATCTTATATGATCACAATATCATATATTTGCAAAATATGATATTGTGTACATTTAGGATAAATGGCTATTTAAAACTATTTATCATAAATCTGCATAGTATGTATTGTATTAGAACTATTTATTGAAAATAATAAAAGAGTATAATAAAATAAAATAGGACAGGTCAGAGTTAACTTCCTCACAAATTTTTTATCTAATTTGAAGAAGCAAAGCATTGTATGTTGATTGGAAATAGTAATAATAGTCAAGATTTTTGCAATAGCAATAGTTATTCAAAGCATACAAGATAATCAAATAATAACAACATGATAAGAAAACAAAACAAAAAAATATGCAAAATAAATTTCTTCACAATGAAATAGGAAATGCATCAATCATCCACCTATTGTCAGAAGCACAGATCTTGTATACCAGGTAAGTACATAATAATCATCAATATTTGCTAATAACAAAATTGGCAAATAACAATAATTACTATGCATTTATATTATTTAATGAAAAAACTTTATGGAATAATTTGAGATTGCCATCTTGCATTACACAGCAATCTGTTGATGTATTGTACAAAATACATTAAAAAATAATTTTTGAATTATATAAATCTAAAATAGGAAATATGTTATCTATACATTATTTTAATATTTAATAAACAATAGAAATTCTATACTGCTCATAATTTACAAAACATGTATTTATCATTGGTGAAAATTTGATCACATTAACTTTTTTAAACAAATAAATTTGTTTTTAATGAATATCAATCACAATTTAAAATAGCATTTTATAATATATAGAACTTCAAATAGTACCACAAAAGAAATTTCATTGTAAATTTACATGCTTAATATGTCAGAGAAAAGATGGCAACAGACTTCTGATACAGAATATCAACTTTTATTTTAGAAGTTGAAATATGAAGTGCTTTTTATTTTTTGTGCTGTTAAAAATTTAATAAATTTAGCCTTATAATTGGGCTTTTATGTTATTTTTATTCTAAATTTACAATAAAATTTGAATAATTTTCCATGTCCATAGTTCCTTTGATAAAAAAAAATATGGAAAAAAGGAAATTACTCTAAACGAATTGATAACATATTAGTAGAATCAAAGAAATGGTACTGTATTTGCTAATATCAATAAAATAAAATATAAAATACAGGTAGGCCTCGATTAGTGCGATTAATTGGTTCCACGAATTTCTCGCACTAATCGAATTCGCACTATTCGAAGTATTAACTCTATGGAAAATATGGTAATTGTGAGATTCCAGCCATTAGCTAACTTCACGATGAATAACCACAATAAACTTAACACTAACTGTTTAAGAAATATTTATTTTCATATTTTACATCATTGTTCATCATCTAAATTAATAACTTACCAGGAATTGCGTCTCATATCATCATCAAACCAACCGCCAAATCAAAACTAAAATAGCGAATCGAAAGCGGAAGTTGAGCGCCGCCTGGCCGCCAATTCTGGGTCGAGAATTGAGTGAATAGGCCGATTTGCAATTAAGCATTGCAACTTTATTGAATCAGTAAATTAGTTCCAGATAGCATTAATAAGCGAAGTTAATGAACCAATGAGAAATTTTTAACAAGTTTTCTATTTGTTTATTAGCAGAATACGACACCAAAAGATAACAAAAACAAATTTTTTTCACAAGTTTTATTTTAAATAAAGAAATCAGGTAATAAACAAAAGAAAATAAATAATATCGGTAGTACAGCAATATAATAGGCAAATAAATTTGTAAAGATATCCTTATTTAAAAAAATTTAACAAAGAATGCTTTTATGTCGCTCAATCACATCCATTTTTTGCTGTAGCGTAATCACTTCTCTTTTTTTCGTTTCCTGTTTTATCATCAAAAGTGTTCTTCCTTTTATCCATTTCGATACTTTTTAAAAGAGAAAATTCTGTACTCTACTGTATGTATACGATAGCAAAGCTAAATAATAGTACAGTAATGTTAAACAGTTAACGGCAAAAAGCCCATCTTTCTGATGTTTCACCCCTTCAAAATCGTGTGACCGTTCTTGGACTGCTCCTCGTTTGGTTTTACTAACTGAAAATTAACGGTAATTTGTTAATTGACATCATAAAAGAAGCTTTGTTAGTAAGACTGGTCTGTGTTTACAACTCACACTAATCGAATATTTTCTTGCACTAACCGAAAAACGGTATCAATTTTATAAGTCGCACTAATCAAGGCCTACCTGTAATTAATAATAATTATCATAGCATAAAGTTATGGTGAACAATAATTGTTTTATATTAATTTTAATTTTGCTAAACTTTTTAGGAAATAATTGCTTCATTAAAATATCTTTATGTAAATGATGTAGTTATTTGCTTAAAAATTTTTCAAAATTTAAATTAATATAAAATAACTATTCTTTATCAGAGTTTTACACTACAGTATTAATTATTTTGTATTCTATTGATTATAATTAACAAAAATAATATATACTGTATTTATTCAATTCTAACATGCCATGAATTTACTGATTCAGTTATGTAATTTTTCCCTTTTTTTTCCAGTTTTGACCAACAAACATAGTAAATCATTCCAAATTAATTATAAATCTAGAATAAAAATATTGTAGAAGCTAAATTATAGATTTATTTAAAATTAACAGCACAAAAAATTTAAGGATCATTTCACATCTTAACTTCTAGTCTTTCATTCACAATAGACATTATTAATGGAAAAAAAACTGCAATAAAAAGTTTAATTGTGATAAATACATTTTAACAAATAATGTGGTCAAATTTATTTGAATATCGATCTGGTTAAATAGCCTTTGGTTGAATTAATATTAGGCTGCTATTTATTGGGTCAGTATTTTAAATAAATGGTCAGTATTTATAATAAAATATCAGTACGCAATATAAGTGGTCAGTATTACAACGGTTAATATAAAACAAGGTTGTCCAATTATAATGAACCTGAGGGCGTTGCCGTGTTTACTAGAGATATGGAGGGCCGCAGTTAATAAAAAAGAGGGAGGGGCTTAGGTACTTGATACGCTATTGTCTCAAAAAACGGAACACACAAATATAACGCTTTTTGGAAACCAATTTTATTTCCAGATTAACAAACCTTATTAAATTAATATTTACCAGATTGCATCCAATAAACATGTTAACAAAAAGTTATAAAAGATACATACTATTTTTATTTTTTTTAACTATTTATGTACCTATTTAATATGATAATATGCTGCTGCCCGCCCTCCTGTCCCTATCCGCAAAATATGTAAAAGAAAGCTGCTGTCCACTCTCCCGTCCCTATCCATTCCTGTTGTACCTATCTGCAGAATATGTAAAAGAAGAATCTCTAGATAGTTCTGAATCGATTCTTAACTATCTTCATGTTAGAAAATGAACTTTCACACAAATAAGTACTACCAAACGTTGATATTACTTTCCAACCAAAATCACAAGTTAGGAAAACATTTGTTAGACAAAGCAGTTTACCCATGTGATTTGTTATGAAAAAGTTATTTTCCCACCGCTACTAATATACTCGATTTTCATTTTATATTTTACGTTTTTTCTTACTCATTTCACAAATGCAACGAACTCATGGTAAAATAAAAATTAAATTAAATTAAACAGTAAAATAAAATTAAACAGAATCTCACAACAACAGTCACACAATCACTGAAATGGTGAGTATTTTAGAAACCAAAAAATAACTAATATACAGTCACAATTCAAAACTTTAAACTGAAATAGCTAAAACTAAAATTGACGTGATTGAAAGTCTTATAAAAATGTGATGTCATTGATAGCTTGTTGATCATTAAATAAGTACTAATAATTAAGAAAAATTAATTAATTGAGTTAATATAATTCAATTTTAGGATTCTTTTTATTAATCTGTTAAAAAAGTAATAAATAAAAGTGAAGAAAAACATTAAAGAATAATAATATATCACAAATCGTAAAAACCTCACGGGCCGCACAAAATGGCTTAGTGGGCCTCATGCATCCTGCGGGCTGCCTTTTGGACACCCTGATATAAAAACTATCAGTATTTTAATTAAAATATATGTAAATATAATAACTTGTTAGTATTTTAAATAGATGGTCAGTATTTATAATAAAATATCAGTATTAAATAATTTTTATATTAATATAAAAAATAGTAAAAATTTTTTAAAAATTTGAGTCTCAAACTGTGATACAAACAGATAATGCTACATTAAGCAGGCCGCAATATACTATATCAGCAGTCGGCAACAGGTTGGTGTTACATGAAAAAATGTCTGACTTCTAAAAAATTGTGTAAAAAAAAACTAACTTCTCAGTTCGTGGATGCCATAGGCCTGTGTTTTCACAAACTGACCTATGACCTGTAAAATTTTATGAGTGCATCAGAAAGGACTTAGCAAATTAGGCCCATGACCTGTAAAATTTTATGAGTGCATCAGGAAGGACCTAGCAAATTAAGAAAATTCTAATTTTTCTGATAAAATTCTAATTTTTCTGATAAAATTCTAATAATTCTGATATTAAAATTTTTTTTTTTAAATCTAGAAATTAAAAAAAAAATTTTTTTTATATCAGAATTTTTATTTATTTTCTGCATGTGGGAGAAGAATTCCGCACTTTCATTAAATTCATGACTGTGCGTTCCGGACCACATGTAAAAGCTTGGCAGGTTGCAGGTTGAGAATGGTTGGCCAAGAATGTCTATTATGCTGCATTCTAATTTGTTTGTTTATAGTTAGTATTATATAAACAAGAGTAATCTTTAAATGCCTCAATAAAAATTCAATATGGCTATTTGATCCAAGGACCTTGTTGATTTGAACACACTGCCATTTTGTATCAGATCAAGCATATAACCATAAAGTTGAAACCTAGAACCAGTTCTAGGTTGTCAACTTCGTGTCAGTTATGCTGCATTATGGATGATGTCGAAGTATAAACCGATGAACTGATTCTAACCTCGACGTCATCGATGGTTGTCTCTGCCATGTTGGACTATAAACAAGCCTTGACCCTCTCCTTGTAAGATGGAAGTATCCTTCACTGATATTAAATGTAAATATTGATATTAAGTATAATTTTTATTTCAATTAATAAAATGGCATAATATGTAATTGCTGTTGCATAATATAATGGCATAATATGTAATTGCATTTGTTGGCATAATATGTAATTTTGGTTTCATATTAGTTAACATTTTCAATATTTTATGCTTTATTTAGGCAAAATATGCTAGAACTACTTTTCCTGTCTTTGAACATCGACCGACCTACTTGTCTTTGATCGATATATCCTTCATTGATATTAAGTACAAATTTTCATTTCAATTAATTAAAAGTTGACATTATATATAATTTTGATTTCATATGTTTACGTTCTTATGTTTTATATGAACAAAATATACTCAAACTACTTTTCATAATAGAGGACTATTTTTTTTACCCTTGACTTCAGTACATTTTGAGGTGAATCCAAGTATAGTTACTAAACAAGTGTGTGTAGAGTAAAAATTATAAAATTAAAGTTTTTATCCCAATGGCATCAAATATAGAGGACTATATATCTGATGAAGAAGTAAACAAAGAGACTAATTGAGTTTCTAACAAAACTCGAAGAAAGAAAAGGTAACACAGATGGAACATGGTTGCAATATTTAACAATAAAGAAGAAGCAATGAATGCAGTAAATGTGGAATAAATTTGGAGTTTCCATTATCGAAATAATACTGTGGATGGAAGTAAAGCATATTATTGCTGTAATAAAGTAAAGAAAAGAGAACAACAATGAATGCTGGATTATATTTACTTTTAACAATAAAAACAAAACCGTAACTATGTTCAGAGCCGAAAAGGAACATTTTCATGGAAACTTACAGCAACAAACATTAAAACTTTCAAATCAAATGAAAGAAGAGATTAAAAAGCTGTTTGAGTTAAAAGTAAAACTAAAAAGATAAATGAAACTTTAATTGTAAAAATTTTCAAACTTAAAAATAAAATGCAACTTCCTAATTATTTAGTGCAACTAAGAAAACAAATGTATAGGCCAGCTGAAATAAGTCTTGATGAATTTGAACAGTGATGCTTAGATCATAATAAAATACCAGATTCTGATGAATTAGCATTTGTTGTGTCACATCAAGTAAAATATGTTGATGAGTTGGATGGTGCAGAAAAAGCGGATGATGACAATGGCACAGACTCACATTTCAGAGTTTTAATTTCAACTAAATGTTTACTAAAAAAACTGTACCATGTCAAAGAAAATTCACATTGATGCCACTTATAAACTGATATGAGAAGGTATGCCAGTTATAATTGTTGGGTGCTACAGATCCTGATTGTCACTTCCATCCATCTGGCATTGTAGTATGTTTAAATGAAAAAACAGCAGATTTTCAGTTTATTTTTCAATTAATTATTGACAACTTAAATAAAATAAATGAGCATATTGATTTAGATTATTTGATATCTGATGCCTCAAATGCAATTCGAAATGAATTTGTTCAAGTATTTGGTGATAATAAGCATTTGATCATGTGTTGGGCATATGTGTGATGCAACATTATGAAAAAAATTGAATCATTAGTGGACAAGAGCTCGAGAAAAGAAATAATAGATGATATTGATACATTGCAATTGGTGCCAAGTAAGGAAATATTTGAAAAAGCATTATCATTGTTTATTAAGAAATGGCTTCAGAAAAGGAAACAGAATTTATTGAATACATGAAGTTGTAATGGTTCACAATACACCAAAATTGATACAAAGATGCAGCACACCATACTCCTTCTACAAACAATGCATTGGAGTCTTTTAATTTAGTCATCAAAAAAGAAGAGACATTTTGTGAATGACTACCTCTGCCAAGATTTCTTGAGTTAATCAATAAATCCATAGAAAAGTGTTTCAAAAGAATATATAGCCAATAGTCGAATGTTCAAGACTTCAATTACAATTGAATTTGCATCAATGGACAAAAGGTTACCAATGAGCAAAAGCAAACGTGAACGTATCAGCAATGATTTGCGACAATTCAGTTCAATACTTTTGCCTGTCGAATGAGGAATGTAATGTTTTAAAAGAGGAAATATCAACTGTGTTAGAAATGCATTGGAATACTTATGATCAATTTAAACATAGAGCATTCAAAATTTGGATTGTGAATCTACCAAAAGTAGAAGAAAATTAGATGAATGGCTGCTGCACCAGCCCAACTTTTTTTAAGAAATTTATATGCAAGCATATAATAGGTTTAACTATACACTTTAAATATGCCAAACTCCTCCAGCAGCTAAACAAGTACTTATAGGCGAGAAATATTCAAGAGGAAGGCAGAAATTAGCAACCTGTGCTCTTTTAGTTGATTGATTAAACATTTTTTACTCTAATATTACCGTATATACTCGTGTATAAGCCGAGATTTTTTTTTTCCTCAAAAAAAATTTCTGAAGTTGGGGGTCTGCTTATACACGGATCAAAAAAATCAACTATTTTTGGGCCAATACTTATGATCAATTTAAACATAGAGCATTCAAAATTTGGATTGTGAATCTACCAAAAGTAGAAGAAAATTAGATGAATGGCTGCTGCACCAGCCCAACTTTTTTTAAGAAATTTATATGCAAGCATATAATAGGTTTAACTATACACTTTAAATATGCCAAACTCCTCCAGCAGCTAAACAAGTACTTATAGGCGAGAAATATTCAAGAGGAAGGCAGAAATTAGCAACCTGTGCTCTTTTAGTTGATTAATTAAACATTTTTTACTCTAATATTACCATATATACTCGTGTATAAGCCGAGATTTTTTTTTTCCTCAAAAAAAATTTCTGAAGTTGGGGGTCTGCTTATACACGGATCAAAAAAATCAACTATTTTTGGGCCGGAGAAATTGAAGTAATAAGTAAAACCATAACTTACTGAACATCTCCTGAAGACCAGGAAGGAAATTTTGCAATAATTAATTTAATACATTATCAGGTAAAATTTTATCTTACTCCAAAGCGATCGAACATGTTGCGCCGCAGACTCCAACCTGCTTCTATATAAAGTAATCAGATAGGCAACGCAGTGCTGCTGATATGATGCGATGCGAAATTCAACAATCAATCAAGAATCTTAACTGGGATTCATATTTGGGTGAAAAAATATATTTTTCATTATTATTAATTAAGAATATTTTAATCGATTTGTTAATAATCGATAAACGTTTGTCACATTTAACTCATTGATGATTTAATTAAAATATATTAAAATGTAACTAAAATAATGTTTAAAATAACGTAATAGATAAATACTTATTATATTTAAATCATCGATGATTTAATTAAAATAGATTAAAAAGTAACTAATGTTTAAAATAACGAAAAGATATAATTATTTAAAATCTGTACTGAAAAATAACTTTAGTCTATCAAAAAATTTTATTGTAAGCAAAATCAAAACTTCGAAATCGCATGCTAACGTCTAGAAATCACGTTGCACACATCCTAACGGTGGTAAGCAAAATCAAAACTTCAAAATCGCATGCTAACGTCTAGAAATCATGTTGCACACATCCTAACGGTTTATGACATCATCGTTAAGATGAGTTACTCATTTTAATATGATCAAAAGTTTGAATAACTCAATTCAACTCAACTATAGGGAAAACAAAACTTCGAACGGTCTCTTGGGAGCCGTTGACGTAGACATATTCTAATAAAATTTTTATTGTGATAACTTAATATGAAATTTTTTAGAAAAGAAAACAGTTATTCAATAACAAAAATAAAATAAAATATTTTTATTTAAATTATAAAAATTTATTACTACTCGTTAACTTGATATTTTCTGAATCTACGTCATCCTAATGATAATGTCATTCTCCGACATCAATCTCACTTCGGAGTAAAATTTTACTTTACCTGTTGTGATCGAGTGCGTTGCGCTGCCGAATCCAACCTGCATTGAAATAAGCGCATCAGATAGGTGACGCCACGCTGCCTGATGCGCCGCGACACAGAAATTCTCGACAATAATTCAAGAATCTTATGTAGGCGCACTGCGTTGGATCACTTTAGCTGGATTATTGTCAAGAATTTATGTGTCGCGGTGCATCAGGCAGCACGGCGTCGCCTATCTGATGCATTTATATAAATGCAGGTTGGTGTTGGCGGCGCGACACGCGCGATCGCTTCAGGCAAAGTAAAATTTTACTTTTTAAATTGATTTATTGTTATCTGTATTTATAAGTAAAATTTTACTTTTTAAATTGATATATTGCTGTCTGTATTATTATTAATTTATTTTATATGATATTTAAAGTTTTCAATAAAATATTTATTTTGGCAAATGGCATTAATATATCGGTAACTAAAAATCAATTAATATATCGGCAATTAATATATCGGTAACCAAAGATCACGTAATTTACCATTTTCAAATTTTTATTGAATTTAAAGTGCTAAAGTCGGGGGTAGGCTTATACATGGGTTACGCATTTTTACCGATTTTCAAATTCCAAAGTCGGGGGGGTCGGCTTATACACGAGTATATATGGTATGTTTCTTTAATGTGTGTTAATATTTAGTATTTTTTGATAATCAGTAATAAAAATATATTATTTTGCATTTTTATGTTTTGTTCTTTAATATAATAAACCTTTTTTCTTATACACATACTTATATTTTCTCTCATTTTACAATAAAAAAAGTTCTGATCAAAGATATTAACCAATAAAAATACCAACTAAAAAATATTACTGCAATTTTATTATATATACTGACCAAAAATGTAAATTATACTGACCAAAAAACAAAATTATACTGACCAAATGTAATTTGATACTGACATTTAATTATTTATACTGATCAAAATATCCATATATACTGACCAAAAATGTTAAAAAATACTGACCAAATAAATAGAAGTATTAATATTACATCATGAAGAAAGATAGCCATTTCCACTATTGATACAATTTATGATTGAAGTTGAATAAATGTGAATTATTAATGTTAAAAGTTAAATAATAATTAAAATGGAAATAAAATAGAGATAAAATGATGTATTTCTTCATGAAATAATTGGAAAATATTCTTCATAAATTAGGCTTAGAAATATGCCATCAACTTTTCATTTGGAACACACTAATTCTTTTATAATACAATTCATATACTCATTTAATGTATTTCCTCTTAACTCACACATTTTTTGCATCTAATTAATATATTATAATAGTATAAACCTGCATTTTTAAAATTCTAATCTATTCTTTAATTTTTAATCCTTTCAGTTTTTCATTTTAATTTCCACCTATATTCATATGCTGGAGAATAATTAAAATTAAGCCTAATTAATATGCAATGATTAAAATTAAAATTTATCATATCTTGCTTAATTTTTGATGAAATCTTTTGAAATTTTAAATTTATAGCATATTTTCTTTTTAACAGTTTAAGCATTTTTTTAATGTTATTTATTTCACAACTTTTCATTCTGTATATGAGATTGACAAAAACATGATTCTTTTATATGAAATCTTAACAATCCAATGAAATAGTTGATATTTTTAGATATATATTTTTAGATTTTTAGGTATCCATATCTCTTCTGAATGAAACAAGTTATGAATGAAGAAATTTAGTTCAAATTTTCAGAAATTATTTATAAAAAATCAAGAGTTATGTAACTTTTGTTGAATGAAATCATGCTTATATAATTAAAAAAATTACATAAATTCATTGAAATATTGTTGACTTTATTAATATTTCGTATTTATTTACTTGTTCTTACATCATTTGTACAAATTTTTAGTAATACTTTTCATAAATTTTTTTAATTTATATGAAAAAATCTCAATATATATGAAAATGATATCATTTCATACATAAATAGTTAAATTTTACATTCATTTAATTGGACTATAGCTAGTTTATTGTAGTGACTAACTCAATACCACATACCACAAGGTGTAACGTAGGCTTGGCTGCAATTTCCTGGGAAGTGAGTGGCTGCTGTAAAGCAGCAAAAGTGTCATGCTTCTTTAAATGATTGTTGGGTGTTTGTTTTGTTTTCATGATTTTCTCCTAGATTTCCATGAAATTGAAACAAAAAAATGAATGATTAAGATATATTTTAGTTTATTTTAACAGAATTAACCAATATTTTTGTATCATCTACAATATCTTTTAAGTTTTCAGCATTTTATAGTTCATCATATGAAAAATTCAATTTTTATTTTAAAATTTCAAAAATATCATTTATCCTATCCCAAATGTGAAATTACTTTGATATATTAGACAAGAAAATTGATAAGATGGGATAAAAAAATTCAAATTCTATTGAGTCTTCCATTCAAAGCAACATTTATAAAAATGTAATTTAAAAAAATATTTTGTTAATTGAAAAAATTTAGGAACCATTATCAAAAGTGGACATTTTCATATAATCAAAATGAAAAAACTGATTTGTAATAGTTAGATTAATAAAATCAGGATTAAATTTTTTAAAACCTTTTTTTATGGTTTTTTATCACTGTTTTGACATCTATACACATCAATGACATACAAGTGTAATTAAGTCATGACAGTTGTGTGTGTGAAAGAGGTTAAATTGATTTATAATATTTTTGAGATGTTCAATAACTGAGTATATATTGATTGTAGAATTCTGCATCATTTTATTCTTTTGCAGTATAAACGGTGCAACTCATAATTACAGTCCGACAAAAGCACACTAAGCAGTGGTAAAGAATAAATTTAATAACACAAAAACGTTTTCGATATCTGAGATATCATCATCAGTTGTACACATAAAAACAGAATAGAACAGAGGAATTCTTTAAACTTTAAACTGACGTTCCAAAAATAGAACGTGATAATACATTCAAAATTTTACAAATTAATATATAAATAAACTATACAATTAAATATAACAATAACATACAACAGTTATCATCAACTGCGGGAATGTTAGGAACATATAAAACCAAGGGAGGCGAACAGGAACTATTAAAACTTATTGCGTATAGCATACCTCCACGCCGCACTTAATCCATCAGCTTGCTGGATGTTAATCACGTTACTAGTCTCATTGTTTCTTAGAATTTCAATCTTCTTTAGGGAGTGTCTTGCGATTGTATACATTCCTTATAATATGGGCTTCATCCCAGAGTACCTTCGTGTCTCTTTCATATGCTCTTTGCGCCAGAGCGGTGCTAAGGACACCTTTAGCAATATTGTCTTTATGTTCGGAGAGCCTCTCCTTAAAATTTCTAGCAGTCGCTCCGATGTAAATTTCAGATCTGTTATCGTCAAAATTATGGAGGGGGACACTATATACGCCCGATCTAAAATCTTCAGATCTCTTGGATTTGTCATTTCGCAGTATATTAAAGATGGTGGGGGCTCTTTTAAAAGTATGTCCCATATTACTTGACTTAAGAGAGGATTTAATAGCCTTGCTCGAGTGGAGCCTATAGGGAATCGGGCGACGGTGTACAGTCTCTATTTCAGGTTCAGCGTCGGAGTGCGAGCGGGATTGTTCTGGGGGAGCCATCTTGGCCAGATGTTCAGCCTTTATTTTCTTATACGTATTATACATGAATTTGTCACAATACCCGTGTTTATGCCCGATGGTAAAAATCCTGGATAATTCTGCCCTATGTAAACATAGGGCAGAATTATCCAGGTTGGTTACATAAAAATCTTTGTATTAATGATTTTTATATAACCAACTGTGTAAAGTGCTGTAATTAATAATTTTAAGTGTTTAGGATAAACACCGTAATAGAGAAAGAAAGTTTCAAATAATATTTTACTTGTAACTTGTAAGCAAAGCTGAAAAAAATCAAATCCTTTGGATGTGATGGTGATGTTA
Source organism: Olivierus martensii (assembly GCA_000484575.1). Classification (NCBI taxonomy): domain Eukaryota; kingdom Metazoa; phylum Arthropoda; class Arachnida; order Scorpiones; family Buthidae; genus Olivierus; species Olivierus martensii. The sequence continues at coordinate 7,247 of AYEL01076215.1, read as the reverse complement.
TAGTGACGTCATACATTGGAATTTTAACTTTACACATTGACATTTCATGATATTATCCATTGTACATCGTAATGATATCAAGCACTAGTGATATTCTGGGACATCACCCATTGTTACATCATACATTGGAACAATTGTGACATCATATACTGGTGATGTTTTGGGGCATTATTAATTGCTATGTTGTACATTAGAACTGTTTTGACATCATATATTGATGACAATCTGAGACATCATTATTATGTTGTATGTTAGAACATTCATAATAGCACTTGTTGCTATGCCACAATGACATCACACATTCTGATGTTTTATGACATCATCCATCATTGTTTCATATATCAGAACTGTAGTGAATCATTGCTATTGCATATTGATGTCACACACTGATAACATTCTGGGATATGTATTTTACATAAAATGGATGGATTTTTTTAATGTCATTAATTGTTATGTCATAATGATGCCATACACCGATGATTATAATGTCATTCATTGTTATGTTATGATAAGGTCATCCTTGTGAGATCATGCCATCATTACTATTTCATGCATTGCAACATAAACAATAATCAGAACAACAGGTTGAAAGATTTAAACATTTATTTTAAATTACAACCTCAAAATGCCCTATCTGGGACAATTTTGACCCAGAGCACCCTTTGTTTATCTTACCATTTGTTTACCTCCAATTTATGTATATAGATTTATCTATTCTAGATAGTCCCCTCTTTAATCAGGGACTCTTGTGTAGTGTACAACTTACACAATCACGTATGGCAGCCTTACTGATATGTCGTTATGACATCATAAAATTATGATGTCATAATGACATCATAATTTTGATGATATATCTATTATGATAGCTATTGCCAATAGATCGCACTGAAAATCTTATTGGTACTCCTTTTTTCGGCATGTAATCATTAAAATCTCTAAAGCAATAAGAAGCAGTCCTAAACGTTACTCCAGTTAAAGTCTTTTTAGGACTGCTTCTTAGTGCTTTAGAGTTTTTAATGAATAGATGGCATTGAGTTAAGAAATCCAGTAAGTTCTATGTTAACTCTACATTTCTAACATTTAGCAGCATGTATTGGTAAAATATGTAAAAGTATTTAACAAAAATTTTAAGAAAAATATTTTATTGGGATATGCAATTAGGCATGTTGTAATGTGATTGTGTCCTGCTTTCTCTTTCTGTTGCATCATGATATTTCAATGCTATGGATCCGAGTTTTTGTCTAAATGTCTGTATTTATTCTGATGGTGAATTGAATTTGGAAAATTTTTTAAATTATAAAAAATTATCTATTTATTTCAAAAAATATATTGTTTTAAACTTTGAAATTTGAAAGTCAGTTTATATAAAATTTCAAATTTTTATTGATTTTTAAACTTTGAAGTAAGGTATTGTCTTATTCATGAGACTGCTTATATATGAGTATATATGTTATGCCCAATTCCTGATGTTTAGCCAATTTGTGAAATGACTGGCCACTTCTTGATTTGGCCAAAGCCCAAAATATATGAGAATTTATGACTATTTGAGCTAATTTGTGATGTACCTGACAATCAGTAGCCAATTCGAGAATTGTCCAAAAAAAAAGTGGCCAATGCTAGAAGTTTTGCAGAGCTGATCATACAATTATGGGAGTTGATCATACCAATTCTAACTCATTACCACTTTGAAAATCTCTTTAGTTTAGTCAAAGTAGCAAAAAATTATTTTGAAACAAAGAGGAAAGCGAATCAGTATTCAAATAGTTTTATTTTAAATTGAAAAATTAATGAAAGCAAAAATGTCCGTCCAATTGAAAAACATTTCAAAGAAAATAATAATAATAATGTTGTTTATAGTTAGAAAAATCATGTCAAAGGAGCGCTACTAGGTTTTCTATACACCGTAGTCCTATAATCTCCATCCATAATAGTAATCGCTATCATAGGTGGAGACTATAGGACTAGGATGTATAGAATACCTAGTAGCACTCCTTTGTACATAACTATGGTTTCTGAGGATAGACTTTCCCACAAGAGGGCTGCCTTTTCAGCCCTCTTCATGAGAGCATACACTCATTGTTCTGGATTCATGGACCGAATGGAGGAGATTAGTATGGTTATGAGAATAGGCTGAGAACATGGGAATGGAAAAACTTTCTAAGGAAGTTACATGACAAGGTAGAGAGGAGTTTGTGTAAGGAGATGCGGATAAGTAAATCAGATAGCTTTAGGAGTGATGAAGCCTGATGGGTAGAAAAGTTTGCCAAAAACATTGGCGGGTTAACCAATTGTACTCTGAATTTTAAAAGGAACCTGACTGTTTTCGGGATGATTAGAAATGATAAAGACCATTATGAGGATTAAGGACAGCAGCAGGGTCTACGAGATTCCTTTGAAAAATCACTCTTTGGAGAGGGAAGAGTTTTATATTGGATATACTGACAGGAACTTAGAAGCAAGGATAAAAGAACATAAAATGGACCTCAAGTATGGGAAACTCTTCATTGTGCTAAGCCAGTGATCGCTGCTGCATGATATTGAAGTTCAATGGGAAGAGCGAGAATTATTCAGTGAGATGAGAAGAACTGGGACAGGAATATGATTGAGGTATTGGAAATCCTCAAAAAGAAAAAGAAAGGATATGTGATAAATTTTACAGAGCCAGAAACGATTTCTTGCGTGTGCAGATGGTTGTTTAAAGTCAGCAAAGCAGACTAAAGGATATGCTATGATCAGTTTTCAATACTCCCGTAAGGGAGCACTGCTTATTGTGACAATTATTACTTTATTTTTTTATTTTTATTTATTTTTATTTTTTTTATTTATTTTTTGTTTTAGTTTTAATGATTGCAGATAATTGTACATATTTTTAATTCATATAGATTTTAAATAATTTTTAAAATTTGTATAACTTTGTATGGTTTTTGTAATATACTTCTAAGAATGTATTCTTAGAAGGCCTGTTGCGAATTCATATAGATTTTAAATAATTTTTAAAATTTGTATAACTTTGTATGGTTTTTGTTTTTGTAATATACTTCTAAGAATGTATTCTTAGAAGGCCTGTTGCATAACAGAATATATGACTTATATATGTTTATTTTGTGTAGTTTGGTCCCCTGTTCTTGTGTAACAGGGTGAGTCTTGTACTAGAGCTGAGGAAGATGTCAAGTTCATTGAAAACATTTCTGATTAAAATCTTTTGACTGCTAAAGGGCTTTTGAATATTATTTTTATATAAACACTTTTATTTTATATAAAAAAATTTACTACGGAAAACAAGAAACAGGTTGAATAGTTTTTAACGAGATGATTTAAGAATTATGTAAAGCAATTTTATGCCAAATATTAAAAAAATTGCATCAATACATCAATCACAGCCATCACATTAATTAATATCAAACTTTTGTGCAATTGGAATCTGTGATTTTGTTTCTGGAAACTTGTTTATACAGTATTTGTAAAATTAAAAATGATAATAATACAAAAAATAATAAAGCATAAATCAAATAAACCATTTTTACAAAACTTTTGTCCATATTCTTAGTCTAATTTTTATCTTTAAGTTATTTATGTACAATTATTTGTATTATAATTATGTTATATGCTGTATATTATAGTGAAAAATATATAGGGGGTCGATGAAGCAGCCATTCTTTTAAAAGGGGTCGATGCAAGAAAAAGGTTGGGAATCCCTGATATACATAATAAAATAATTTTTCAGTAATTGTGAATAACATATAAACTGGTTTTTGTTACAAATTTTTAATGATATATTGGTAATATAGCATTAAAAATCAAACAAATATAATGATATATCATAACATTTGTTTATTTTTGATAATAAATAACTAAAATAAATAGATAAGATTTCAGATTTAAAAGAGCATAAAATATCAGCAATTTTTAACTCTGAAAGAAAATATTCCATATCTATATGTCAAAATTTTTAAGATTAAATTGATTTAATTATTGAAAATAATTGTCTTTTAATAACTTGAAAGTGTTAATATGCTCATTTTAAGTTTGCATCTCTCTGTTTCTTCACTACTGCAAAACAGTAAATTCAAAACTAGCACAAGACTGCAGAAACGACTTTATTTGACAGATGTTTTCAACCCTTCTTCGGGGTCATCATCAGGTCTAATATATATTGTTACAAGACAAACTTATTTATAAGGCACCTGTCTTCATTGTATTCATTGTGCTTTAATATTGGAAATTTTTTATAGTTTACATTTTTATCATCTTTTATAAATTTTTTTTGTATTTTATTATTGTCCTTTATATATGCATGTATTATTATGTATGCATTTCCAACAAATTTTCATTAACAGATTATTGTATATATTCTTATTGCATTCAGATTACAGCAGATTTTAACCTTTTAAAAGTCCATTACATGATCATATAATAACAACAAACTAACAGGGGATAAACCATTTTACGAATTAACCAAATTAAACAAGCCAAACTTCCCCTGGCGGATAAAGTTTAAATTATACTTTTTACAACGATTATTATTTTTTGAATCAAAGCTATGGTGCCACCATCTGTTGAATTAATAATTAATTAAATAATTTAGAATTTAGAACTAAGGTGGCTCCATCTAGTAATTAATAATTAAACAATAATTTTCTAAATTTATTTTCCCAAAATAAAATTTTGTCACTGCACTGGAATCGAACCGGGATCTTTGGGTTAATGCCCCAATGCCTTAACCAGTTAGACCATGGTGACTTATGACGGAATTCAATTTCAGGAAGCTTAAGTAACAATTGCTATTGAAACTTATCAGACTAGGCCGAAACTAGCACTCCCAGGCTAGTTTCCAACTTTATCCGCCAGGGGAAGTTTGGCTTGTTTAATTTGGTCCATTACATGTTTTGGTTATTTAAATCCAAGTAAAATATTAACTCTAGACACCCTCATTGATAGGTGTTTACAGTTATATGTGGATGTATCGAATGTCTGTTTTTTCACTGCATATGTATAAACAGGGAGGATAAAAAAATCTACCTTATAAATAAGTTTGTCTTGTAACAGTATGTATTAGTCCTGATGATGACCTCAAAGGAGAGTTGAAAAATTGTCAAATAAAGTAATTTCTGCAGTCTTGTGCTAGTTTTGAATTTACTCATTGTAGAATTTTTCAGATAAAGTTTTTAAATTGACACTTACATGAGCTTTCCAATCTGGTAAACAATAAATGATCATATTGCAACATAATGCATAATATGAGTTTTTTAGCATTTAGCTGAAAAAGCTAATATTATGCTATATTTCTATGATGATACCTACATTAAATAATTTTTTTAATGATTCAAATATAACTTTAATTACTTGATTTGACTTTATTTTTAAATAATAATAAATTTTAATGATTTTTACTTTTTACTTAGTGTGAAGGAAAGCCATACAATCAAAAATCTGATATTTGGGCTCTTGGTTGCATATTATATGAAATGGCATGTTTACAGAAAACATTTGAAGGATCTAATCTACCTGCTTTGGTTAATAAAATTGTAAAGGTAATTTATAAGAAAATTTTTTTGAATAATTAAAAATACATTAGAAATTTAATTTTAATTTATTTTAAACTGTTTCTTGCCATTGTCAGGTTTATTTAATGCAGTCTTGAACATGCTACATGTCAATGTCAGATATATTTGATGCTAGGTTAATACGATTTTTAAAACAAAAAATAGCATTGAACTATTGACCAATTGCCAGAAATAAAGAATGCATGCAAATGTTTGATTTTAATACCTTCTATTGAAGAAATCATAAAATTTTTCTTTTCACTCATTATTTAATGTAATTTAATATCTCACTGTTAAATTTATTTCACTGTGAGATTAGAAAATCTTTCTCTTTCTATCTTTTCTAATTCTATTTTGTTGAAATATTTGTACACCTCTGGCAGAAAACCATTACTTTGCTCTTAAGACACATCTAATTAAAACGTTTTCTGAGTCTTAATCAACCCATTTACAGACATTACTGCATGACCTGCAACTTTGCGACAAGCATCTCTCGCAACTACTACTGGAAATGCAATGCTTGGCAGCCAACAACCTAAATAAAGATGCATTATGTATACTCTGGATGCAGCATCTACCTCTGAACATTCAGCAGATCTTGTCTGTCAGTACTGAAAAATGGTCTGGATTCTCAGAAATCGTGGACAAAATCCACAGAGTATCAGCCTTGGTACCCATGATCTCTGCAGTACAACAAGACATCCATCTCACTGCTCTTGAAAAGCAAATTTCTAAGCTTTCAGAGTCAATCAAACGTCTATCATGCACACCTTCTCGCCTTTGCAGATAGATATCTCTGAATCACAGAAAATGATCTCCATCTCCCACTAATCACCAGAAATTCTGTTTATATCACCTTCGATTTGGCAAGAACACCTGTAAATACACTTCAGCCTGCAAGTATTAAGGCCAGGGAAACTCACCTGGCAAACCTTTGGAAGCAGCATCAGATGCATGCCTTTCTCAAAGCCGCCTATTCAACTTTGACAAGAACTCTAGCCTGTGATTCTTAGTTGATACCGGTGCATCTGTTTCTGTCTTCCCATGTGAAAACCATCATTGTCAACCCGACAACAGTCTGGTGTTTTATGCCGCTAATGGCACTACAATCAACACTTATGGTACGAGATAACTAACATTGGACATTGGGCTTCGAAGAAATTTTCCCCTTACTTTTATCATCGCCAATGTCACTCATCCCATCATAGGTACTGACTTCCCGAAAAATTCGGCCTTCTCATTGATGTCAAAAATTGTCACCTTATTGACCCATTAACCTCTTTTCAATGTAAAGGCAACATCATTCTGGGACTATCTATTGGCTTGACCACCACTGGTAAATATTCCACCTTCCGTGTGTTGCTGGGAAAATTCCCCAAGCTTGTCAAATCCTAACTTGGATCTCAACACACCAAAACACAATGTCACACACTGTATCCAGACTAAGGGCTCACCAGTGTTTGCAAAAACAAGGCAGTTGTCTCCTGAAAAATTAAAGGCTGCCCACACTGACAAGGGGAGGACACAGCTGACCCCCCACCGATTTTGATACGCTTGCATATGGTGAAAATACATCAAAAATGAGTGAATACTTGTCCGAGCTTTTCATTGAATATGGCCTTCTAATAGTATTTTTTAACACTTGAAAAATCGAACTTTTGATAATTCAGCTTAAAAGCGATGGATAGATAACAGATCACCAGG
>AYEL01076214.1:0-31040 GCA_000484575.1 Olivierus martensii | reverse complement strand
CTGAATTATCAAAAGTTCGATTTTTCAAGTGTTAAAAAATACTATTAGAAGGCCATATTCAATGAAAAGCTCTCGCACGTATTCACTCATTTTTGATGTATTTTCACCATATGCAAGCGGATCAAAATCGGTGGTGGGTCAGCTGTGTCCTCCCCTTGTGAGTTCAAAAAACTTCTAGCTCAAGGAATCGTCCACCTTTCCAAGAGCCCCTGGGCAAGTCTAATCCATATTGTTTCAAAAAAGAATGGTGATATTAGAATTTGTGGTGATTTCCACTGCTTCAATGCAATAACTGATCTGGATCGCTATCCACTGCCACACATTCAAGACTTCATCCTGGTCCTACCTGGCAAGACAATTTTTTCTAAAATCGATTTAATTAAGGCATTTCATCAAATCCCTATGAACCATCTGATATTCTTAAAACTGCAGTCATTACGCTGTTTGATTTGTTTGAATATGTATACATGACTTTTGGTCTTTCTAACACTGCCCAAACTGTGCAGAGGTTTATGCATGAAGTTTTACTTGGACTTGATTTTTGCTTCTACCTCGACGACCTGCTCATTGCATCCAAGGATGAAACTTCCCATTTGGAAGATTTAGAGATAGTATTTCAATCTCTCCTCAAGTTTGGTGTTAAACCGAACATTCAAAAATGCATTTTTGGTATTAAGGAAGTACCATTCTTAGGACATTTAGTCTCACCTGATGGCATCTCCCCTAAAATACTTTACTTCTTACTGTTCTAACCGGTTAAATCTGTAATGTTTTGGAAGCTATAGCACCATTGACCAGACCAAAAATAACATAAAATTCGTAAAACAAACTTTTATTGAGGAACGTTTTCGGTGTTAGCACACAATCATCAGCTCTTACACTTAACAGTTTTTTATAAATAAGATTCAAATATCGAACATTTTACAACCAAATTCGAACATTCTCACGTGTTACAATAACTTTTTAAAACAAATTAAACCTTAAGCCTAAAGAAACATCAAAATAAAACTAATATTATAATAACCTAACATTATAACAAGCTATTAATACTTTTTTAAGGGGTAATAAAATCAACTTTACTTGCCAACTCCAACCCACAATCCGAAAATATGCAGAGAGATTGCTAATTTATGCTGTTATTTTAATATTGAAGTATTGATACCTAGATGGTCTAGAGATAAGTGGAAATACAAAAAAGCAGCCATCAGATCATATCTTAATCGTGCCCTAACGCATTGTTCCATGGAAGAGTACCTAGTAGCAGAAATAGAGAGAATCAAGAAAATAGCAGAAAGACATGGTTATTCACATAGACTGGTAAATAAAACATTGAAAGAAATAAAGAAAAACTATAAAGGTAACCCACAACAGGAGGAACAAGCTAATAGAAGAACAGAAGATAGAACGATGGAGAAAGAAGACATTTTTAAACCTTGCATATATTCATCCCACTTCTTGTCTAATTATAAATATTACAGCACAAATTATAATAAAGAACATTTCCACTTATAATTTGTGCTGTAATATTTATAATTATAAGGAGAAAGAAGAGTTTGAAGTAATAATGGATGACATAAGTGAATACAAGACAGTAAAAAAAGTGCTTAAACTTAATAAGAAAAAACCAGCTTATAGAAGGCCAAATACAGTAGCTAACCTATTAAAGAACGTGAAAGACAGATATAGTAGATTAGAGAAGTCGGGCATTTACCAGATACCATTAAGAAATATAGACAGACAAAAGGATGAAGTATATATACGAGCAACATCAAGAAATCTTAAAGACAGGCTACAAGAACATGAATCAGACATAAAGAAGGGACTCTTGAGTACAGCACTGGCAAGATGGGCATATTAGCAAAATATCAGGATAAAATGGGACGAATCAAAGATTATACAGAGGGTCAATGATATAAGAGAGTTGCATACAGTGGAGGAAATTAATATCCTAACAGGATCAAAAAGTGGGGCAGTGATAAATGAAAGACAATCTTTAGACCTTGGGAGGTCTAAAGATTGGAAATACGCCCATGACCATGGAAATACGCCCTGAGGCACTGTATAAATTGAAATAGAAACTCTAACTGTGGGAGCAATGTAGTATAGAAAGCTATTTTAGGACTATGGTGGATGTTGGACATTAATTTTTTAGGATTATTTGTACTGCACGAAACAGTAAAGTTGATTTTATTACCCCTTAAAAAAGTATTAATAGCTTGTTATAATGTTAGGTTATTTTAATTTTAGTTTTATTTTGATGTTTCTTTAGGCTTAAGGTTTAATTTGTTTTAAAAAGTTATTGTAACACATGAGAATGTTCGAATTCGGTTGTAAAGAGTTCGATATTCGAATCTTGTTTATAAAAAACTGTTAAGTGTAAGAGCTGATGATGGTGTGCTAACACCGAAAACGTTCCTCAATAAAAGTTCGTTTTACAAATTTTAGTGTTATTTTTGGTCTGCTTAATGGTGCTGTGGCATCTCCCCTCTTCCTGAGAGAATCAACACATTAAGACAGTATGATTTACCCAGAACTGTTACTCAACTATGCTGTTTTTTGGCCATCCTTAACTTCTATCATCATTTTCTTTCCCTTGCTACTGAGAAACAGGCCATTTTACATGACCTAACAAAGAGCAAGAAGAAACATGACAATATTTCAATCCATTGGTTAGATGCATATGTCAGTGTTTTTAATACTTGCAAGGACATGCTCTCCAAAGCCACCCTCCTTGCTCATCCTAATCGTGATACCCAGATATCTCTGTGTGTTGACATATTCGAGAACACTATTGGCACTGCATTGCATCAGTCCCATCATGATTTGTTTCAACCACTAGCATTCTTCTCCTAGAACCTCACTCTGGCATAATGGAAATACATCACCTACAATAGAGAATTCCTTGCCGCCTATTTGGCTGTTCATCATTTCTGGCACCTACTTGAAGGCAGAGTTTTTTCTATCATCACTGACCATAAATCTCTTACTTTTGCCTTTCATCAGAAATCAGATAAGTGTTCCCCACACCAACATTGCTATCTGGAATACATTGGCCAGTTCATTACTGATATCCATTTTGTTAAAGGCGAACACAATGTTGTCACAGATACTCTTTCTAGGATCACTGCTATTGAGTCTCTTGGCCAAATCAACTTCAAGCTTGTAGAAGCCCAGGCCTCCAAAGAAGATCTGCAAGTTTTACTCAATGCAGGAGATCATGCTCAGCCAAACTCCAACCTTCAGTTAAAGTACATTTCACTACCTCCCGATGGACCCAAACTATTTTGTGACCCTCTACCAGTACAGTCAGACCTTTCATCCCGCAACCATTTTGAAGACAGATTTTCGATCAATTCCACAACTTATCTCATCCTGGCAAATGAGCAACCACAGATCTCCTGTGTCAATGTTACGTGTTTCCCTCCAACAACAAAGACTGTGCCTTGTGGTACAGTTCTTGTGTGCCATGCCAGAAGAGCAACAGAGTCTGTAGACTAGTCCACAAACTCTGTTGCCGAGGTATTTTTATTTTTTTTTGGGCTAGATATCACGATTTGGCATTCCCAAATACATAACTACTGACCAAGGATGCCAATTTGAAAGTGACTTCTTCTGCTCATCATCAGAATTTCTGGGAGTGGAGCGTATGTCTACAATGGTCTTCAATCCTAAGGCAAATGCCATGGTTGAGAGGTTTCATAGATAATTGAAAGCTGTAATTTGTGCTTACAAGACTGAGCATTGGGTTGAAATACTCCCCACCATCTTCCTTGGCATCCTATCTTTCTTCAAAGAAGATATCAGAGCCTCCATCGCTGAACTTGTCTATGGTTCCACTCTACATCTCCCCAACGAATACTTATGATCTTCTGGTGGTGTTATACATGATGAATATCATTATCTTTCTCTTCTCCGAGATAAAATGCAGCACATCCATCAAGTTCCTGCTTCAACTCACAGCAACTCTTGCGCTTTCATCCACAAGGATTTATTCAACTGCACACATGTCTTTCTCCATATAGATACCATCCATGGACCTCTGCAACAATCTTATTCTGGTCCCTTTAAGGTATTATCATGCCAGCAAAAGTACTTTGACATCTCCATTAACAGAAGCAAGAGATGACTAACCATTGACAGACTAAAACCTGCATTCACGTTAAACTTAAAACCATCTCTCAACACCAACATTCCATCACCATCCAAGTTATCCTCAACAACCACAGCCTTGCCAGCTACCTCCATTACCACTTGCTCTGGCAGAATATCTCTCCCCTTCATTGAATCGTTCCTAGTCCCTTAGGAACTGGTGGAAGAGTACTATAGGGATCTGCTTGCCTGCTTTTTCTGCCTTCTGGTAGTGGTGCTGTGTCATTTTTATGTACTTCTGGTCCTGCTGATCCCTGACACTTTGACTTATGCGAATGACCTGTATGGAAGCGACTACTATTCTCCTGCACATGGCTATCTTGCCAAATAGCATTTTTAATCTAAATATACAATAAAATTTGAATAATTTTCTGTCTCGATACTTTATCTATCAAAATTAGTGAAAAAGAGGAAAAACGTGAGTAAATTGATGGCATATTAGAATCAAAGAAGTACAGTACTGTATTTGTAATACTGTTTATGCCTTTATAAAAATATCTTACGTAAATGATGACATCACTATTAGGACTTTCAAGTCTTTCATTTACAACAGAACATTGTTAATGAAAAGTGAATAAAAGAGTGATAAACAGATTAAATGTAACAAATTTATCTTCATAAAACAATGCAGTTCAGCTTATTTACACATTGATTTGATAGAAATATCTTTGATTAAATTAGCATTATGTCATGAACAAAGATGGCTGCTTTCACTGTTAATGCATGTTTACAACTTTTATATGATGAATAAACATGAAATATTAACTTTGCAATATCAAAAAACTGCACTAAACTCTGCATTTAGTGCTGTTTTTTGTTATTGTAAAGTTAAGTTTAAAGCAGTTTAAGTGAACTGAGTATGAAATATTAATGTTGAAAGTTAAATAATAAAATGTAAATAAGATAAAAATAAATGATGCTTTGTGAAACAGTTTAAAAATACTGTATATGATTCTTCACAAATTAAGCTTACTTGTTAGATATCCATATCAACTCTGCAATCATAAAAGCTTTTATAATGTTTCTATTCCTTTAACATACTTTTGCTTAATGTATAGGTTTTCTACATTATAATGGGAGTATACAATATCTTCTCTCATCCACATGTTCAGGAAAGTTATCTTATTTTTGTTTACAGGAATACCTTGATTATCGTGGTTTCGATTATCGCGATTTTCGATTTGAGGCAGGCAAAGGCTCTCATTTTAGGATGCTCTGCTCAGCGGACTAAAGAGTTGCTTTCCCATAACAAAAATGAGGTTAGAATTGTTACAGGGCTTCTTACAGGACACTGTCATCTTAGACATCTTCATTTGATTGGGCTTGCTGATAAACCTCTGTGTAGAAGATGTCAGTACGAGGAGGAATCTCCTCTTCACATTTTGTGCGAATGTGTGGCTCTTTCGTGGCTTAGGTGTGATCTCTTGGGGGTGTATTTTCCTGTTCCTGAGGATCTTGCTACTGTCCCATTGAGGAGAATACTGTCTTTTGTTTTAAGGACAGGTCTTCTCCTGGGATGATCCAATTGGGGGATGCACAATAGACCATTGTTGGTCGCGGTGCATGGGCTGGGTAGGCTCCTCCCTGTTCTACTAACTAACTAACTAACTAACTAGTATATACAAAAGATGACAAATCAAAGAAACTAGTAATTATGAAAAAATAAAACTATAATAATATGGTAAAAAAAGCTATTGAAGAAACAGGCTCCATTCCTATAGATAAAGACCTATGAAAGACTAATGAAAGACATACAGAAAAGAACACTACGTCTACTAAAGGACAAACATTTACCACAGTTTCTAAAAAACTCAAAAATAATGGCACCGGCATGCCCCTGATCGGCTTTGTTAAACTACATAAAACTCTGTTAAAGATCCACCCGATCGTTGAAAAAGTAAGAAGTCCGACTTATGTATTTGAAAAGAACTTACAAGATGGTGCAGAGAAAAAATGCAAGGTTATAAGCTATTAACCACATCATCCTCAACCTTTAAAGAACACTTAAACAGCTTAAATCCCTTTCCTAATGAATTGCTAACAGTGTATGGCTTTGAGTCCGTGTACCCATCTATATCCATAGAACCAGCCTGCATACAGTTATACAGACTAATGCTTAAATATTTGAATGATTCAGAAAAAATAACTAACTGCATCCAAGAAATATGTGATTTGGTGTGTCACCAATCATACTTCACATTTAACGGTAAGTATTACAAACAAAAAAAACAGGTGTACCTATCGGGAGCTCGATGGCAGGGGTACTAACTGAACTAGCGATCAGGTTCAAAGAAGAAAGAGTTATACCAAGATTCTCATCAGAAATAAAATTGTACAAAAGATATGTTGATGATATTTGTGTAATATAAAAAAAACAACATGATCCGAAAGCACTAGAAGAATATATGTCGGACGACTCATTAGGACTCCATTTAAAATTAGAACAAGCAAGCAGTAAGAAGATAAACTTCTTAGTCGTCTAAGTAGAAGTAATAGGAAGTACATATAAAACTAAAGTATACCGCAAACCAACCTATGTACCATTATTCATACCAAACTCGTCAACAACGAAACTGGCTCATAAAGCCTCAGCCTTTAGAGCTCTTTTTAGAAGACCCTTTACGCATTCAGTACAAAAGCAGATAGAGATATAGAAATAAATGAATTATTCTCGCAAGGAAGAAAACACAGATATAATAACATTTTCTTGAAAAAAACACTATCCTCAGTTATAAAAGCTTTAAACTCAAAAAGAAAAGAAAAAAATGCCATCAAAAGAAGTCAAATATAGAAGCGTCGACTACCAACCACAGTTTCAAACTGTTTATAAAGACGTAGAAAAAGCTACAAATTTTAAAATAGCTTACAAAAAGAAAGATACCATCTTCTCGTTACTTAGAAACGATAAAGACGCATACGGAAAAGAAAAAACACAGGTGTGTACGAAATCCCGATCTCGACCTAAACAAAGAAGAAAAATATATCGGATATACAAGCCACAACTTATAAGAAAGGTTAAAAGAGCATATGAAGAATATAGAAAAAGGTGAAACTAGTACGGTCCTAGGAGTTAGAGCAATAGAACATAACATAGATATAAAATGGAAAGAAGTTAAAATAGTCAAACGTGTCACACGCTGAACCGAAGGGATAATGGCAGAGTCAATATAAATAGTTAAACGATCTAAAAATGATTATGTTATCAATACCAATGACCCAAGTTCTCTTTCTAACGCATGGAAGTGGTTGGTAAATAATTTATAAGAAATGATTAAAAAAGATCCAAAAGACATTATAGGTGACGCGTATGTCTTCAACCTATGTATCGAGCAATATGACGAAAATAATTTTTACAAGTTTGTTTTTAACGGCCTATATATATTCAGATCAACGCTTATTTACACCAACTGCAGATTCTATATATATTCCTTAAGTTTTATTAATATCCTATTTTTGTAAAAATATGTATTTCAGATAGGTTAGCAATATTTGAAGTACTTTTTAGTCGTATATTTTGTACACTTTTAGGATGACAATTATAAGATATCTGTTGAGAACCTTTGTAAAAAGTCTGTTAAATGTTTTGGCAATTTAAATCAGGATTAAATACCAACTCGGCTTTTGACACCCTGGTTGCTGGTGTTTACAATTGTATGTTGATGTAAGATGTGTCCATTTTTTTCTACCGCGCATGTATAAACGAGGGGGGTAAGAAAGTCTACCTTATAAGTTTGTTGTGTAGAAAGTTGTCATTAAACCTGATGATGACTCCAAAGGAGGGTTGAAAACATTTGTCAAAATAAAGTAATTTCTGCAATATAGTGCTAGTTTTTGAGTATAATTGTCTTTCAATAGTGCAGAAACAGAAGAATGCAAAGAAATAATATATAATATTTGTCAGCTTATAAGGCATTGTGGAATAGAACACATTCTTATTTTGGAACAGTAAATTCAAGAAAATAATGTTTAAAAGAAATTTATTATTTAATGGAAATTAAAATTCTATAAAAAAATCCAAAAGCCAATAAAGAAAGATATAAGATTTTTCTCTCTTATTACAGGTAGTCCTTGACTTATGACTATTCATAGTTATGGCATTGATTACATCACCATTATAAGTATGAAAAGTCAGTAAATATGTAATCAGTAAATTCTGTGGTCAATGCAATTCTATGGGTTTGAGTCTCTGACCCAATAGAAAATAATATAATTGAAAGTGGCTTTTTTCGGATCTGTTTTTATGATGATTTGAATATTAACTTATAGAAAAAGTTTGGTTGACATAGATTTACTACTGAACTAGATTTAAAGACCAAAAGCACTATTGTCAAATAAAGTTTTTTCTTGAGTAAAAATACCTGCTATAAGGTTTGTTGAATTTTTATAAGTTTTTTTCTATAAGTTAAAACTTTTAAATATGTTAAATCAGTATGCTCATATGGCATATATGACTCATATTTATATATCTATATAATCTATATATATATAAAATACCAGCCAGAATGTTGATTCTGATGGAGAAAGAAAGAGAGAGAGAGACAGGGAGACTGTCCCCATCTAAGAGAGAATTATCAGGAGAGAAATTATGAAGAGAGAAATACAGCAGAAAAATAAGAGGAAAAAATAGAACTAATTCTAATAGGATAATAAGATTTTGGTCTATAATTCATCAGAAAACAGATATCTAATTCCGATTCTTCCAGGTATGTTGGGTGATCAAGGAAAGATATTTCAATCCATTTGGCCCTGGCTAGATAGTCTGTTTCATTTTTATTAAAGATCTTTTTTTTTATTTATTTTAATAATTAATTAGGAACCAAATAAACATGATTTTGAATAGAAATAAGTGTAATAATTTTTCCACATACATACTTTCTATCTAACCTGGATTCCGTGTGCACTTATCTACATCTAAATTGGATTGATATTTGTAGATTCTCACAGTTTAAACTTGCAAATATGTATATTTATGGTCAGTATTGCAAATAAAAAATAAAAAAAATTATTGGAGACATTTTATAAAGTTGAATTTACAGAAGTTGATATATGTAATTATATAACATAGCAAAGCAATTAAATATATATATATAGTTCAAGGATGTCACTTTTTACTTTATTTATAAATATAGACACAAGCTCAGTTTTTTTAGGAAGAAATGTTTACTAAATTCTTGCATACAAATTAATTGGAGTGCTTTTGGCTTTAGTAAGCCGTCATCAACAGTTAGTATACTAATTTCTGATGAGAGCTTATTAAAGCACTGCATAAAGGAATAATAATGTAACAAGATTAAATAAATAATAATACAAACTTATGTTAGAATTATTTAAATTTAAATAATTTGAATGTAAGTTTGTATTATTATTCTTTTATGCTTGTTACATTTTAAGTATATTAACTGCTGAAGAGGGCTTACTAAAGCCGAAAGCACTCCAGTTAATTTGTATGCAAGTATTTACTAAACATTTCTGCAGCAGGCCTTGTTTTCTAGGTGGCGTTGATGTAACTCGATAGGACGATGATGTCATCGATGGACCTACAATGGCCGCGCTATAGCGGTAGACCAATAAAAAAAATATTTTTCAGGAGCGCAAAGGGTTAATGTCATTGATTCAATCTGGATATAACCATTTTTCTGAAAACTCTGTAGAAAGACAAATTATATTAATCAATATGCAAAATTTTCTAAAAACAAAAATTTTATTGAAAAAAATGCACGAAGGATTTTAAAAATCCACATACAGAATATAATACTTTAAATTTTACAAGGTGTGATAAAAAAATACGGGGACTTATCTGATAGAGGACAGGTAATGCTTCGCAAATGTTTCAGCTGTTTGGTGACTCATCCTGCATGACTCAGCTATAAATATGGCTAATTGCAAAATGTTTCATTTAGGTGTTAAAAATTTATTAGTGGTAGTGTGTTGTTTTGATTTGCACTGTTTGCAATTTTTAAATATTGATGTGCTCAAAGAGCAATGGATATGCATAAAATTTTGCACTAAACTTGGTAAAACTGGAACTGAAACACTATCTATTGTGCAACAGGCATTCAGAGACTCCTGAATTGTGGCAAAGTGGTGCGTGGTTTCTCCACCACGATAATGCTCGACAACATATGGCACTTCTCATTCAGGAGTGGTTCGCCCGAAATTCCCTTCCAGTTATTCCACAACCCCCTTATTTACCTAATCTTTCACCAGCTGACTTCTTTCTCTTCCCACGCATAAAGAAAGTGTTGAAAGGAAGACATTTTGATAGTGTAGAAGAAATTAAACTGAATTTGCAGATGGCACTCAATTCACTTACGCCGAAAGCTTATGTGGCTGCCTTCAAGGACTGGCAAAATCGGTTTGTGCATTGCATACGTGCAGAAGGGGTATATTTTGAAGGAGATCCTATTTAAATAGAGTATTGTTTAAAAATAAAGTTTGTATAATGAATCTCCATATTTTTTGATCACACTTTGTATAAAATAGGCATGGCCAAACTTTTTGTTCTTGTTTATCAAATTTAAATTAAAAATTTTTTTGCCACATTGTTGAAAAAGTTTAGTACAAAACATTTATCACAAAATTACTTAATATGATAAATGTGCTGTAATTATTTAATATTAAGGAAAAAGTTAAAAACACATTGTTTTTAACTTTTGAAAAACAGCATTTGTTTAAAAAAATCTGAACTAAAAACACATTGTTTTTAACTTTTGAAAAACAGCATTTGTTTAAAAAAATCGTCACATGAGCCTAATTAAAACTTCTTGCAACAATATCCCACCAGCAGGCCATAGTTTGGCTATGCCTGCTGTAAATGATAAGGTGAATGAAAAATATTTTACAATATCTTATTACTTATTATCTCTATATCCATGAGTCTTGTTTGGATGAATGTAATACACCTGAAGTAAGAATACTTCTATTGAGAAAATAATCTGTTTTGAAATCTATGTTAGTTGAAAATTTTGAGCATGCAATAGTCAATAGCGTCTTTCATAATATATAAACTAATTAACTGCAAATGTATTGATGTTTTAAAATTTAAATAAAGAAAACACTAACATCTTGCCTTCTTGAAATTTATTACATTTCAAATCACAATGCAAATTAACATGATGTTTTTTAATTTTCTAAGGATAAATTCACACAATTTTCAGTGGACAAAATTCATGCATAATTTCCCCTTTGCACTGACCATCCTGATATAAGATGAATATTTATGCCAGATTTATGAAACACCAAGTATGCCAAGAAATATCAGTTGAGGATCTGGTTCAGACTATCATTTTTTCAGGAATGCTTGAGATAACCTCATTAGTGAATGAAAAAAAGTTAACAATTTGTTTTTCACTTACTTCGGCAACACATTTTGGACATCTCCAATCTCCCTTTGGAATTTCATTGAGAGGAGGTACAAGACAAAATGTATGATAACTATCATCACAACCATCACAAAGCAGCATACTTTCTTCAGCATCTCCACGTCCACAAGTATGACAGACAATCTGATCAATCTAAAAATTTAAAACATGTTTCAGAAAAGAGCTTGCATTATTTTATTAACAAGAGAATCTGTTTAGTTCAGTAGGAAAAAATGATATATTAGAATTAAATATTATGAATAAAATTAGCACAATATATTATAAACAAATATTTTCTTAATATAAAAATTCAAGCTTTATATTAGTTTATTAATTACTAATTTATTTAAGTGTAAATATACAATCCTTTCATTCAGTAACTATGAAAAAGCAAGTAATTTCAAAAAATGATATTAATATTCAAAACTAATATCAAATTTTTCTTCAAAATATTAAAATTAATTATTCTTCCTAAGTTAATATTGAAAATAAAAATCACTGTTTTAATTTCTCAAATATATGGAAGAAGCTAGTCTTCTATATTATTTAAAATCCCAAATTAATCAATTATTCATAACCAATATTTTTAATATCTTACAATTAACAATTTCATTTATATTTTCACATAATTAGATGATTAACTTATCTTTTTATTATAAATTTTTTATTGATATCAATCATTTTTTAATAGATATATACATTTTCTATATTTTTCTATTTAGTATTTTGAATTGTTATGCTGAATTTTGTTTATTTTCTTTGTTAGTTTCAGTTTTGTAGATGGGATAAAATGAAGATAAGATCAAATTAATCATAATATGACAGATAGTGTGTCCATAAGCAATGATTAATAAAATATATTTTTTTATATATAAAGTAAAAGGATATTAAAATATTAACAAACAAGTGTAATACTGAAATACACAGCATTTTGCATTATGATCAAATCATAGAAATGCTAAGAATAACTTTTTTAAAAATAGATTTATATATATATTTTGAAATATTTTTACTATCTACTTATATGTATTTATAATAAAATTTTTTCAATTTCACTTTTGCTTTAATTTAATTCAAAAATTCATATCCACACACACAACCATTTTCAGTATAGTTTTTAAAATTACATACTTTTATATTTTTATCAAATGCCAAATATTTCACATTTTACAAACAATCATAAATAACTTATAAAACAGGCTTATTGTAATATCTGATTAAATTACTAATGATAATTTAAAAGAGAAACAAATATTTTGATAAAGCAATTATATTAAAATTTCTACTAGAAATGCTTACATATTAAAAGAATTTATCATGCAAATTCTTTCTAAAACTTTAAATCATTAAGAAAAACTGTAATTTTGCTTATATGCTTAAATATATTTAACAAACTAATAATATGGAAGAAATTATTTCCATAATAGTTATAATGGAAATTTCTAAACTTAAAAATATACATTTAAAAACAATGGAATAAGCCATCTTAAGCAGTTTTTTTATGACAACAAAAATAGAATATAGAATATATCATTAGAATATTTTTACTTATATTTTTCACTTAAACTAGAGCTGATATTTATTTCTTAAATGATAAATCAAAAAGTGAAAGTAAGGATTAATATTATTTGGATTTATGTAAATTATAATATTAGCAATTTTAAGTTTATTGCATAAACAATGTGGAATACAGATCAGATATACCTGTGATCTGTACTCCATAAAGTACATACAATATATTGTAAAGATCAGGTATTTATCAAGATGTTAATTCTTTGTATATCTCTATTTGGCATGTGCCAAACAATCACTAACCATTTTTCTACTTAATGTCAGGCATAACAAAAAAATATGTTATTTATTCTTTTATTTTGTTTTTAATAAAAAAAAAATATTTTTATAAATTCAGATTTTCCTTACAATCAAATTTTTTCAAAATATGTGAAACATATCTGAAAAAATAGTGAGCATATCTAATTCTTTTCAGTATCTGGAGTTAATTTTCATGCTTCCTTAATGAATATAAACATGTAAAACAAAAAATTTTTCTGCATGAAA
This sequence comes from Olivierus martensii, assembly GCA_000484575.1. Taxonomy (NCBI): domain Eukaryota; kingdom Metazoa; phylum Arthropoda; class Arachnida; order Scorpiones; family Buthidae; genus Olivierus; species Olivierus martensii. Next base: position 17,472 of record AYEL01076214.1, on the reverse strand, counting down.
GATTATTATAACCTTCATTGATTTTATTATTACATATAGAGCTTGATTTTATGAGCTAATTCATTCTTCGAGCATGCTTATAAAAAAAATACTCAATATACCAAAAATCAATTTCCCATAATAGACAATGTTAAAAACTAGGTTCCATTCTCAAATGAATTTCATTTTCTTTTTAATGAAATTTGACTAAAATTAAATTAAATGAAGGTCAACAAAATCTAGTTTATGATTAAATAATGGTTTATTTATCTAAAGAAATAAAAGCATTGACTTTAAAATTAAGCAAATTATAATAATAAAGAAATTATGTCATATAAATGTTAAAGAATTGTAAAATAAAGACTTTTATGCAGCAAAATACAGTTTTTTATTGTGTGAAAGACAGCTAGTATCAAACTTATGTTAAAGAATTTTTATTCTTTAACATAAGTTTATATTAATATTACTATTAATTATTATTATTATCATCATCAGATAAATAGATAAACTTCCCTTTATATGAATGTTTGGAATTTATTTATTGCAATTAATGTTTATATTTTTTATATTTCATATTTGAAAAAAATAACTCTCAATTAGAGAACACAAACCAAGAACTACCCGTATTTCATCTAATATATAGTAATTCCCTAATTATATGGTTAATTTATTCTGGAAATTTCCTCCTAAGTTGAAAATCACACAAAACCAACAATTAATAAATTTGATATACAAATAAGCAGATTAAGAAACAGAATGACAAGAAAAAATTAGTGATTATATATACAAAAATTTAAGGTTATATATGATGTTTTTACAAAAAATAAAATTGTTTAATAGCTCTTTTTATCTGCATTTCATAAATATCAAATACAAAGTAAAAGACTTATGTATCTGCATTACTCTGAAACTATAGCATTCAAAAATCATATTAATTTAAAGATCTGCTGTGCTATTAAATTTTGATTTTTTTTTTTTTTCTAAAATTTTATAAAAAAAATTTATATTATAAAAACATGTATACACACACAACACACACACGTTCTCACACACACATTTAATGAAGTACATGCATAATTAGTAATTTATATTATATTTTTCTATTTAAATATTGACATCCTTCATTTTCATTTTTGTTTTATTTTTCATCCAAAATTTAAACAATTTTGAAGAAATACTGTATTTATAATTTATAATAATAAAAACAAATTACTAAAAACTATTATCAAAAAAATTATCTGAAAGCAACCAAATTTGAGTCTTTTTAATCAAGAAAAATAATAATACAGTGGACTCACGTTTTTACAAACCTCCAATTTATGAACTACACGTTTTTACGAACTATTTAGGTGGTCCCAAAAAGTCCCTTATGTTAATTATTGCCATTCCCATTTATGAACTTTTCATTTTACAAATTTTTTAGGGGGTCCGTACAAGTTCGTAAAATTGAGAGTCCACTGTAGTTTAATGTATTTTAGAACAAGCACAAAAAATTCAACATTAAAGATATATCAATCATTCACAAAAGTACCAAAGAATATGGGAAAGATGAGAAAAAATTAATATCTTATCCCAGGAATTTTCATTAATAGTCAACATATTAGAATATTAATAAATATGTTTTCAATGACTGTATTTTAAAATTTTATCAGAAATATAACATGAGTTACTAGTTGATGTTTTATTAAATTAGACACTAAAAAGTAATATATTTGATATAGCATAAATTTATTTTATATCAAAATTTTGTTAAAAATAATTGCAATTTATGGAAACTGGAGAGATTAGATGAAAATACTTTCATTTACAATGAAACTATTTACTTAATTTATATTCTAATTAAAGCAGAAATAGATTTTCTTGCAATAAGCAGGAATTATAAAATATTTTTGATTATGTAAATGTTTTATTTTAAGCCATTTGCAATTGGTTATAAATACTTAAACACGATCATTTATTTGGAAACAATTTCGGATATGTGAATTATTTTATTGTCAGAAAAACCTATTTTCTTTAACTAGAATATTTAATATTAAAAGGTAGTTTTAGAGTTATCTTTTAATTACCTTTACCTTTATTTAGTAACAAACTAAAACAAAACAATTATAAATTGAGATAAAATTATAAAAAGAAGTAAATAATTCAAAATAAACAAGGACTGAGAGATTAATAATTTACATAATTTGATATAAAATCAGAGTATTCAAAATCACAGACTTTTTAGAAGAAATAAACTGATGGAAAAATTAATTATACTAAGAATAAAAAAGCAGATTATGGACAACACATTAAGATTGTAAATACAGTAAAACGTCAATATCTCGAATCTCACGGGAATAAAAAATCACAGACTTTTTAGAAGAAATAAACTGATGGAAAAATTAATTATACTAAGAATAAGAAAGCAGATTATGGACAACACATTAAGATTGTAAATACAGTAAAACCTCAATATCTCGAATCTCACGGGAATAAAAAAAAAATTCGACAGAGTTTTTGAAATATCAAGGTTCAATTTAAATGAAGATTTTTATGTCAATAATACCTATCGTAGTTTTTAATACTATATAAGACACTCTTTTTTTCATGAAAATTAGCATCTAAATACTCCTGCATCTTATAAACCAAAGGTTGAAAATATCACTGAATAAGCATGATCATATTGACAAAAACCTATCAACAATTAGAAGCAAAACTTAGAAATGACACTACTGTATGCCATGTTCAGTATTCCAAGCATGCACAAAAAAGTTCCTATTCTGGTTATCAGTAGCATATTTACGTTCTTTTGTTAAATTTAAATCTTTTAGACTCCAAAAGTGAAGGAAAATTTTCAAGTATTTTTAATTTCTCTAGCACAAAAATTATAAACTAATTTGAGATAGTAAAGGTTTTGAAGAAAATACTTTGAGATAACTATTGAAATTACATTGGTTTAATGCTGAAAGTGCATGGAAAAATTTTTTATAACTATTGAAATTACATTGGTTTAATGCCGAAAGTGCATGAAAAAATTTTTTTCCACATATCAGCTAATTGAAATTACATTGGTTTAATGCTGAAAGTGCACAGAAAAATTTTTTTCCACATATCAAGAGTTTTGAGATAGAGAGGTTTGAGGTAACAAGGTTACACTGTATATGATTTTATTCTAAGCTAAAACTTATTTCTACATCTAAACAGAAAAGTTAAATTTATTGACAATAATATATTGTATTTATTATATTTTTAGATATTTTTATATATATCAATATTGGTTCTATATTCCTCAAAGAATCTAGAAATAATTAGAATGATTTTAGTTATTTCTAGATTTGATCTGTTTAAATCAATAAAAAATTTATACTATTAATCTAATACTAATTGATTGCAGTTTTTTTTATAAAATTACTTAAATAGTTTGTTTAAATATCATTTATATCAGAATTAATACAATATAGCCATCAAATCTAAAGGCAAGAAAACCAAATTATAAACTACTCTATGATTTTGTAAATAAAATTTAATTTCAATATTTTTATATTTGTTTTTATTGCCTTTGATTAGATGGATCTACTGTATTAATTCAAACACAAGAACATATACATTATTCAATATAAATCTCTAAAAATTCAAGTCATTAATTAATCATTTGACTGTTAACGACATATTGAGTGCATCTATCTATTATATTGTTAACTATTATTAGCTCTGACAATTACTTTTTAAGGAATTCCTGAAATATCTTCATTGCTGAATGAGGGAAGAATTAAAAGATTAAGCAGAACAATTCTTTCATAGATCTGCATATTTAGTGCTAGAAATAATTATAACAATTTAAGCTGCTACTTTTGATTTGCCAAAGACTGTTACAGAATTAAAAATTTCTCTGTTTAAAAAGTTGTAAGAATTAAAAATTGACAGTTTCATATTACAAACATTCATATGAAATAGCAGTAAATTTTTATATAAATTGTAGATGAAGAAATTTAACTATAAATTAGCAATGAATTTATTTTTGTAAACAAAATACTTATGAATTTAAGTTGCCATTATTTCAAAACACATTACTCTTCAATATAACATTACTAGATATTAGCAATGTTAAATTAATATATTATTATATTATATCATTATTATTATTCAATTATTATGTTATATTATTATTATCCAATAATTATTTATGGATAATTTTTTCTAGTTATATGAATAAAGAACAAAATTAGAAAGCTGAAATAGCAATATATCAAGCATTTCAAATAGTGTATGTGTATATATATATATATATATAGCAAGGGATCTATTTTTTATACTGAAATAATTCTTACTTTAGAAATTAAATAAATACTTATTTGGCTTGTTGTTTACTTTTATTTGATCTATTTTTTACTTACAAGTATATATTGCTGAGGCTCATTTTGTAAATTTTAAAAATTTGTTAACTTAAAATTTATTCTTACAGATATCAAATTCTTATTTTTCTACATTTTTGAAAAATTCAAAAATTTGAGTAAAAAATGAAACTCACATAGTTATTACTATATATTTTCCTATAATGAGCAAATAAACACATAGCCTAATTATAAGGATTAAACAATTTATTTTAAAAAATGTTAAATGTTTTAAACTTCACCAGCAACTGAACAGTGAATAATAGAACAAGTACAGGCATAAATAATGCACTTTATGACACTTCTCAATTATATTTCATGTTTTTATTTTATATCTCAAAATAATACTTAGTGTATGTATATAGATACAGTGGATTCCGCTTAATTGGGACACTGGTTAATTGGGGCAGCCGCGTAATTGGGCCAAATCTCAAAGAACGGAAACCAAACTAATAAACTAATACATAATTTAAATGCTTAACTGGGACAACTTTTTCCTTAATTGGGACAGTAGCAGAAAAGGAATTTTCAATTTTTGATATATTTTAGGGATTTTTCGAAAATATGGCAACATATGTACACTAATACTCGTTGCGTGCCTTCTTTTAAAAAAAATCCTTATATTAAAATTCTAACATTTTATTGTAATAATTTTTCAAGTTAAACCTTTCTATAAGACAACACAGACTAACACAATGGAGCAGATTGTTTCTTCGCATTCTATAACATACACATTGTCGACATAAGACAACACAGACTAACACAATGGAGCAGATTGTTTCTTCGCATTCTATAACATACACATGGTCGACATACTGTCGCTGCACAAATATACATTCTTTAGTAAAATTTTAAGTAAATATCATTGTTGATAAGTAATATATAACAATACTGTATTCGACAATACTAGCGTAATAAGAATCAGTTATTTACAGTCATGAGTCTGGCAAGTGTGCGTCTACTTAAGAATCTACAGTTACTGTACCTAAGTGATATTCATTTACAGTGTCGATTTTATTTAAAATTTTTAAATCCTTACCAAAATGCTAAGAAATGATTTTACACTTTCAAGTAAAATTGCTTGGCTGGATAAAATTAAAAGCCAGCCATTTAATACAAGCCATCATAGACTCGCTGAAATAAACCAAAATCTACCATAGGGCATCTCCTACAACAAGAAAATCAGCTGCGTGAGAAGTGGGCATTACAGAAAGAAATTCCAGGAATATCCAAAAGAAAGCGTGATGGGAAGGATCCAGAAGTCAAAGAAGCATTAGATCAATAGCTTTCTATAATTAGTGGGCAAGGCGTGAATATCAGTAACCCAGTGTTGAAGACGAAGTCAGAGGAGATTAGTAAAAAGCTGATAATTAGGTACCTATTTTAATAAAGCATTAAAATAGATATCTAATTATTATTTTTTTACCTATGAATTACATATTTTATTTTAGAATTTATTACTTCGTTTAATTGGGGCAGTCACTTAATTGGGCCAAAATGGCTTAGTCCCAACATGTCCCAATTAAGCAGAATTCACTGTATATACATCGTATATATATTATGACCAATGTCCGACGTATAGCCAATTCGCAAAATGGCTGGGCACTTCTAGATTTGGCCAAAGCCTGAAATATACTAAAATTTAAGACTATTTCGGGCTCTGGCTAGGCAATTTGCGATGCGCCCGACAATCAATGGCCAATTCAAGAAGTCCAAAAAAAAGTGGCCAAAGCTAGAAGTTTTGCAGAACTAAGTAAGCAGAGTGCATTCATACAAATTTTGGCTTATTTACCAGAGAGAATGGGATTATCTGTCACATCACATTGGTCTTACAATACTAATGCAAGAGATTACAAAACTTACCCACCCTCTAATACGATTGGGATTGTCTCTCAGAGTAAGGAAAAATGTAGAGACGTATATTTTGGGCTTTGGACAAATCTACAAGTGGCCAGCCATTTTGCAAATTGGCTATATGTTGGGCATTAGCCATAGCATGTATATATAATAAATTAATTAATACATAAATGGGCGAGGACCTGGAGTCATCCTGAAAAATTGATGTGAGATCTGGAATTAAATCTGGATTCTCCAAGTGATATGCATGTTCTTAAAAATACAGCCATCTAGCCAAGCTTTATAGGCCTAGCATTACTGTGCATTTAATGAATAATAATGTAATACATTTTTAAGCTTTTACATGCATTAGCAAATGAAAAAAGGCAGTGATTCACTTTACAGTAGTGGTCTGGAACATATTTGCCACAATAAAAGGGTAATGCCTGTACAGTATTTACAAACTTTGTAAATTCAATTCAAAAATATTATCAAATAAAAATTATTTAAAATTCAACTATTACAGTTAAATCAAAAAGCAAGTTACTAACATATTACATTCAAAATAAAAGAAAATTAATTTTTTTATATAAAGAATAACTTTCCATTTATTTGTCTAGAACACTTTCTTAAGGCAAAAGATTATCCAGCAACACATCTGTGAGAGTTATATGAAATATCATAATTATATATAATGAGAGATTGCAGGGAAAGATGACAGAAGTGAAAATGATGAGAAGAGATTACATCAGCATACAGTGATCTGAACATCTGACAGTGGATTTGATCTAGTCATTCCTGAGAATTTTCATTTCCATTAGTTTTTCCTCAATTTCTCATCATAAATAACAAAGTCAAAATCAAAGTCAATAACCATTGAGAAATTATAGGAATGACTTTGATTATCAAAGTCACTCCTATAATTTCTCAATAGTTCCCCAGATGTACTATTAGAGGCCTTTGCCTTAAGAAAGTGTTTGAGAGAAACATTTCTTTCTTGGAAGACCTTCAGCAGTCACTGTCTATCATCATTTACTCATGCAATCCTTCCAAACTATCTCTTTAAATAAGACCAGCCATTCAAATTATTCCCCACAATCATTTCACTCATTACCATATATTCTTTGGCATGACATTCAGTTAACAAAAAATTTATATTCCTTACTCTCATTCATTCCTGCAGATGTATATCATCTTACAGGAGTATATAGCAACCAAAAATATCTTCAGTCCTAGTTTTATCTTTATCCAAATTATTCTGTAATTCATGCACTTATACTCTGTCATAAACTTTTTTGTTGACTAATTAATCAGTACTACTACACAAATTCTTGCTTACCGATAATCTTTAAACAGAACACATTTCCACAAATCATTTCTTACACATTTAAATGCATATCCTTTCCAAAAGCTTTCACTTTTACATAGCATATCTAACCTATATTAAATATCTCATTCATATGCACTGTTTTATTTATTTTCAGTCATCCTATTAACTCCACATATTCAATTTTAATTCACACTATTTTTCTATATTTTCTATCCTATTATTCAATCCATTCATATTATGTTTATCAGTCTCGCTATCTCTACATTGATTTTTCAAAATATTCATTAATATTTGCCAAATAAATGATCAGCAAACATTAATATAATCTGGTGGGGATCCTTTTAAGATTCATATATCCTGAATAGAATTTTTTATAGTTCCTAACTTTTGACAATTATGTTAAGTTAGATTACTAACAGCATAAAAGAATAAGAGATTGCACAATTATCATACCATAAAAAGGTACAGGTTCCATTCATTTTGGAGGGAGGGCTGCAGCCCTGCAGCCCTTATGGGCGAGCCGCCACTGCTGTTAAGTACCATTAATTACTCTCTTTTCGTCTTTCGTCGAATCACGTGATTCTCACATTGTTATCCATATGTAGGACTGCAAAAAAAAAATAATAACTAATTGTACGATAATTTTAGATGACATTCGCTCTTTTTGGATGCTTTACTTATTCATGTAAAGCTTGCATTGTAAAATACTCAGGAACAGATATAAAATCTAAGTACTGTATATTATAATTTAAGATCATAAAATTTTTGTTTACTAGAAATGGATCTTCGTATAGCACTTATGTCAATGATTCAATTTTTTACACATTTTCAGAAATGCAATATGTACGAAAATTGAGGACTATCCGTACGTAAACTCAGTATTAATGTAAAGGCAGAATTGCAACGCTAAGAGAGAAGTAACGTATATCATGAAAAAATTTTTTATAAAAAAAAACACTTCTTTATGAAAATGCTTTTTTGCCCCATCATTCTAATGTGGAAATTATAATGTCACATTTAATTCTAAGGCATTAAAATATTTTGTTATTATAATATTCGATACTTATTTTAATTTAACATGCGTGACTAAATTTACTTGGTAAATTTTAAAATATTCAGCTTTTATCGCAACATATTAATAAAAAAATTGATTTGACAATGTGTTTCATTATTTTGAAGTAATTAAGCATATAAAGTATTGTAAAAAGATTGGATCGCATTGTTCGTACAGGCAATTGCATCGCGATTTCTGATGGTCGTGACTTGCGATTACGACCACGCGGTCGCGGTCGTAACCGCGAATCACGCATAAAATTAATTATTTGTCACGCGATGGGATCACTAATATAAAAATCCAATATAAAAACTAAACACAGCCCAGTAATTGATAATTCGGCTATTTATTGATATCTGTAATTCAAATTTTATAATTGTATATTATATGTGCAGAAGTGATACATCATTAGTTTTGTTAAATTAATTTAAAGATAATATCAATCATATTTTCCATGCAAATGCGTTGATACAAATATTGATCCATTTTTCAATTAAATTTGTAAATACCAATGAAATAAAATAACTTAGTTAACGATAAGGTTAAGATTGATGATATTTGTGATTTTTTTAATACTAATATAGTACAATTTTAAAATTCAGAAACAGCAGCTCAAATATTTAATATATCACGTGATTGGAATGTCTCAAATCACAGTGTTTAAAAGCAATGACCTTTAGGATATTACTAACCAATTTTGTTTAGTCATTATCCGACTTTATATCCTATTTCTTCAAACTGCTGACACAAGGCCTAGAGGAAGGCAAATGACAAATATGTTGTGTAAAATGTTATTTTTTGAACTATCGTTTTTTATATTCATAATTAACGTAAGTTTATTATTTTTTAATATAAATCTGTATCTCCTTAACGGCAGAAGAAAATGTAAAGGGTCAAAGATCGACCGCGAGCGAATATCACAGAGGTGAAGTTCCGGTAAGATTTTACTTTGCCTCTTGTAACATGGCGCGTCGCGGCGCACAGTACAGCGTCGCCAATATGAAAGTTCTTTTGGTGTTCCGCGATATACGTTTAAGAGAATTAAAGATTCGCCCCCACCGACTGATGATTAAAAGTGGAGTCGACAATTCCGTTGTATGAAGATTCATTCCAAAAAAGGTATAAATAAGAATACTGTATAAACGATTAGTCCCTCACCAATCGAAGCGTTCTAGCAGGTTGATGGTTGACCTTTGACCCCTAGTTCTTTGCCTGATATAGTGTATTTGGTGTCTTAATAAGAATACTGTATAAACGATTAGTCCCTCACCAATCGAAGCGTTCTAGCAGGTTGACGGTTGATCTTTGGCCTCTAGTTATTTGCCTGATATAGTGTATTTGGGGAAACTGCCCCCCACCTATTTGCACTGTGAAAAAATTTTTCAAAAATTCTGTATATTTCGGATTTTCAGATTGGATTCAATTGCAATAAACATATTTTGCATTGAATTTATGGTTTCAGAAAAAAAATTCAGCGGTTTCTTTGAGACACCACCTAATTTAGTTAGCGGATTGGATTCAATTGCAATAAACATATTTTGCATTGAATTTATGGTTTCAGAAAAAAATTCAGCTTTTTTTTGAGACCACCTAATTTAGTTGTATTTTACGATTATTTCCCCAAATTTTTTCCTTTTATATTAATATATTTTTAAAATTTGCTGTTTTCACCAATATAATATATGGCTGTTTGTTGAAATACATTATTTTCTTTAATATTTAGTTTTTTCTGAACATATTCATTTTTTACGTTATCAAGTTTTTAAAAACTGTTTCGTTTCATATATCGGTATTATGGAATATATTTTGGTAAAATGCTCTGTATTGATTAGGAAATGAAAGAAATTATGCAGGTTCCTGTTAAATATATAAAGTATTCACAAGCTGAATTTTGGTAAAAATCAGCCCCAGAACCAAATCTGAAAATATAAAAAAATATTTTGCTTAAAATTTTGTAGAATATAATCTTATATAATGAGAAAATAACATTTTCGTTGATTTGATTTAATAATTATTCCACAATATAATTTTTAAGTTAAAGCTCTATTCCATTTGGATATTTTGCATCATTTTAGAAAAAAATTAATAAAATATTAAATTTTATAGAAATGATCATAATTTTTCATTTATTAACACGAAAACGTATTCCTTTATACATTAGAAATAAAAAAATTTTTAAATATATATCAGATTTTGAGATACAGAGATTCAAATTTAGCTTACGATTAACACGAAAACGTATTCCTTTATACATTAGAAATAAAAAAATTTTTAAATATATATGAGATTTTGAGATACAGAGATTCAAATTTAGCTTAGGTTTTGTTACTTAATAATGCAATTATATTTTCCCGTATATTAGGGATACGCCCACATTAGCAAAAAACCCGGATATGACTTTTGGCTCCTATCTTATCTAGAATACACAGTTTAGTGTCAGAAAAACAATAGAGTGATAGAGATTGACCAGCAGCAAAATGTTTGTTATGATTTTGAAATATCATACTTTGTTTAAATAATAAAATTGGATTGTAATTCATAAATTTTTTTATAAATACTTTGAATTAGAATTTGTCATTATCAATAGAATATAGTAAAACCTCATTAATTAGATGTTTGTTAATTCAAAGTGCTCATTATTTCTAAAAAACCACAAACCCCAGTTCAATATATACAATTTTTGATTGCTGTTATGATGGATAATTTGAAATATGGTTAATTTTTAATTTGAAGCTGCATTCTAGCCCAGAAGTGGACTAAAATTCATATTTTAAATTAGATTGATTGGAAGGTTTCCTTACAGATTTTAGTTAAGAGTTATTCTGAATGTCAACTAGATGGCTTTTTGTACAATTGATGGTGAAATAAATCAGTGTTTCTCAAACTTATTTCTATGAACACTCCCCCATAGTGTATACAAAATTTACCAATGCCCCCACCTTAATATTCTGCAAATATGAAGAGAAAATATTAAAAAATAAAAATCAGTATTATTGATTAATATACAATTTTTATTGCATATTTTTACAAAGATGGATAATTATTAATTCATCAAATACTAACATTAATAGAATAACAATTAAAAAAATGTGTGTCATTAAAAAATTCAATTTGGAATGAATGTAAAAAATGACAAGGATGCAGTTGGTGCTATGGTATTAAATGGTTGAAATCAAGTTCAATATTTGTAAATTACAGTCATAAATAGCCATGTTTTAAGATATCCAAATGATTTCTTTGCTTCGTCAAGAGCTGAATACCCACTAAAACCACACTCTACTAAATAGAAGTTGGAAACATGACAATTAATTTCTTTGCTACTGCCCATAAAGAAGGATATTTGCCAGCTATTTTTTTCTGCAAGCAAAATTCTTGATAAGAATTTCTAAATTCTGGCTTCAATTCGACATACTCTTGTAATTCAATCAATTCTTCTTCAATAAAACGTTCTGTAACATAATCCTGATTTTAAAATGGATTTATTGAACTTGCAATTCAAATAAATTTCTGAATCTCACAATGAAACACAAGCAAACACAACAACTGAATCATCCCAGCCGCACGCACTCACGACTTGCAATGCCCATTACTACCTGCTTGCTTGAGATAAATGATCATAATCACAATTTGAATGCATTTTTCAAATACAGGATGCACTTTTTCCATTTGTTCTTTCCCAAAAGTGAAGATTGCGTACTAGAAGTTTATTTTAATATTCTAATTTGGTAGAACCACAAAATTTTTATTTTCTTTGTTGTTTTTACTTTGCTTTTCAGCTGATGTGGCTATTCTTGTGTCATATGTCATTAAAAAATGTAGTTTTAAACTGTAATTGATACTTATAAAACTGATTTTATTTTTATAGAAACTATATATATTCTAATTTGGTAGAACCACAAAATTTTTATTTTCTTTGTTGTTTTTACTTTGCTTGTGTCATATGTCATTAAAAAATGTAGTTTTAAACTGTGATTGATACTTATAAAACTGATTTTATTTTTAAAGAAACTATAATATGAACAAAATATCATATTTTCCCTGACACATTCATAACCAACACTTTGCATAAAATTTCTATTGATCATATAATGTGTAATACTATTTTTGATTGATTATTTTTAATTATAAATAAATAATACTGCACCATTATCTAAAAAAATAAAATACAATGAAAAGTCTCAGAGTTGGAGATGATCTGAACTTCTTGATTGCATTGATTGTTTCCTTTCCATTCCAGCTATTATGCCAAACTTACTTTGTGTATTTTTTGCACACAGGTATACAGTTTAATAAAAATCAAGACAGAAAAATTTTTACAGATTTTTTTAGCTTCTTTTCTAAAGTCTGGAGATGAAAAATTATATATAAGGGGGAGTAAATATAGTAATTTGGTAAATAAATTACAAAATTTGTTGTTTTAACAAGAATATGGAGAAAGTTATATGTCAGTTATGTTAAACTTTTTGATTAAAAATGTGATTTTGATATGCAATATTTCTATGTTTAATGTATAAAAAAAAAATATATATTATAAAAATAACTTATTATTGTATGCACAATGGGAAGCAAATTATTACAAAAATTGTATTTTTAATATGATTTTAATTTTGATTGCCAGTTATTTAAGATATAATGAAATGAATCTGGAACATTTATAAATTGTTGAGATATCCATTAAAAATCATAGGTAATTGAGCACTGTTTTTTCTATCCCCAGATAATCAGAAGTCTTCTATATATTGTATCATGCATTGCAGTAGATATTTCTTATACAATTATTTGTACTCTTCTTTATAAATTTCTTAATCATTTGCTAAAATAATTTAATTATGATCAAATAAGAATATATTCTATTTTTTTACAGATAGGAGAAGAATGGTCATTGGATGAAAAATGCATCAGATACAAGTGTATCAATGGATCTAGTGGAGCAGAGAAAATGAAACAAGAATATAATTGTACTACAACATGTCCTCCTGTAAGTTTTTATTTTTAAACATTTTTAATATATTTTACACTTATTCTTACAAAGTTCGAAATACAAAACACTAACTGGTAGAATAATAGTTCATCTTATTTTATTGACATAAATACCTGATGCTAACATAACTAATTGTAGAATATGTTTACACAAAACTTATTCTACAATTTAATTCGGATAATATCATTCTTACAAATGTAGTAGGTTACATTATATTCCTGTTATAGAACAGAAAGCATTCAGTTTCTTGCCATTTTGAATATTTTTCTTTCTGAACTGAAAATATTTTAACTAAACTATAGAATAAATTTTATAACATTTTATATTGAATATTTTTCTTTCTGAACTGAAAATATTTTAACTAAACTATAGAATAAATTTTATATAAGTTACCATAACTTGAGATATTTTTGTAAATAAAATAAGATGAATTATTATTTTACTAGTTACTGCTTTGGCTTTGGAACTTGAGAAGTATTTCTACTTTTCCCAGAGTATGATTGCATATATAATTCTTAATTCTCTGCTAAAGTGATTTAGCTTACAAAATTTTAATACAATATTTTATTAGTGTATATTTATATTACTGGTCCTAGATTGTACGACATATACAAGACAAAAAGATTTCAACCAAATAATCCTAAACAAACCTAATTTTATGCCTAGTAAACCAATTTCGAACTAAATTACTATTTTAATAATTATTTAAAAATCACATTATGGTATTTTCATCTATTGGATTAATAATTAATTATTTTTAATTTAAGCTAAGATGGCAACAGCTCTTATTTAATAATTGAACTATACTTTTTACTAATTTCCCAAAATTAAAAATTTTTCTTGGCCTAAAGTTAAACCAGAATCTTCAGATTACCATCCCAATGCCTTAACCCAGTGTTTTCCAAACTGTGGGGCGTGCCCACTAGGAGCTGCAAGTCTATTCCAAGGGGGGCATGGAAGAATTGACAAAAACATCGTTTTTGAGACAAACAAATAAAATTTAAACTCAAATTGATGTTAAGAAAAATTAATCAGCAAAAGGATTATAAATACAAATATTCATGTACACAGAAACTTTCTGCTGTAGCTGTTTTAAAGACAAAATATGATCTCATTTAGTGATTGAAAAATAATTTTGAGTATGATATCTTCCATGATACCGATTTGAGAAAATTTGTGCTGAAAATCAAGCCCAGCCATTGCATTAAATATTATGCTGCATTAATCATATGTACTATTTCACGTTTTTTTTATAAGATTTGTGTAATTGTATTAAAAATAATCACATTATAATAAATACAGTTGTGAGGAAGTTAACTCCGACCTATCCTATTTTATTTTATTATGCACTTTATTATTTAGCGTTATTTTCTTAATTATTTTATACGCACTCTTTTCTTATTATTTATCGTTATTTTCTATTATCTAATTTATTATATTTTAGTTTACGAGTTAACTTACTTCCACTTTCTCCGTCGTTGTTAGCAATCACATGATACGGAATCGGGAACCGTCTTCCAGAAGAGCTGTCCTGGGTAATGACGTCATCATCTAATTTTACCACTGGTCCAATATGAGAATGTAAGAATGATCTCGTATTGAGGTTTTGTTCGTATAAAAATTAAATTGTAAAGAGGATGACATGAATTGATTACTCTGTAAGCTAATAACTTTAAACTTGTTACGTATAAGTATGTAAATACAGGACAGCTCTTCCGGAAGCAGCACGGGACTGTAAGTCACCCATTATAAAAGCCCATGAAAAACGGCAACCAAATTTATAAATTGTTGAGATATCCATTAAAAATCATAGGTAATTGAGCACTGTTTTTTCTACCCCAGATAATCAGAAGTCTTCTATATATTATATCATGTATTGCAATAGATATTTCTTATACAATTATTTGTACTCTTCTTTATAAATTTCTTAATCATTTGCTAAAATAATTTAATTATGATCAAATAAGAATATATTCTATTTTTTACAGATAGGAGAAGAATGGTCATTGGATGAAAAATGCATCAGATACAAGTGTATCAATGGATCTAGTGGAGCAGAGAAAATGAAACAAGAATATAATTGTACTACAACATGTCCTCCTGTAAGTTTTTATTTTTAAACATTTTTAATATATTTTACACTTATTCTTACAAAGTTCGAAATACAAAACACTAACTGGTAGAATAATAGTTCATCTTATTTTATTGACATAAATACCTGATGCTAACATAACTAATTGTAGAATATGTTTACACAAAACTTATTCTACAATTTAATTCGGATAATATCATTCTTACAAATGTAGTAGGTTACATTATATTCCTGTTATAGAACAGAAAGCATTCAGTTTCTTGCCATTTTGAATATTTTTCTTTCTGAACTGAAAATATTTTAACTAAACTATAGAGTAGATTTAAGTAGTATTTAAGGTTCTTTTTGTGAATAATTGATTGTTGATAGATTGAATTGGATTGATTGTTGATAGATTGAATTGGATTAAACAAGTTTTGTTGACTAATTGCTTGTTGCTTTATTAGTTTCAATAAAGCATTTATTAACACTTTTGTAAGTGTTTTGAGTCTAATAAATTTATATTTTATTAGCTAACTTGTTTGAGAATTATTCCAATTATTAGTATAAGTTTCTAACATCGTTTTGTTCATTCTACTTCTAACACTTAATCGGTACTTTTAGTTATAAGTTCCGATTTCCAGTTTTGTTTCAAATAAACTAATAAATAATTTAAATGCTTAATTGGGACAGTAGCAGAAAAGGAATTTTCAATTTTTGATATGTTTTAGAGATTTTTCAAAAGTATGGCAACACTACATACACTAATACTTTTTGTGTGCTTTCTTAAAAAATTCCTTATATAAAAATTATAACATTTTATTGCATTGGTAATTTTTCAGGTTAAATTTTTCTATAAGACAGTGTTACATATAAGTATGTAAATGAAGCAGCACGGGACTGTAAGTCACCCAGTATAAAAGCCCATGAAAAATGGCAACCAATGAGGTGTTGTATCAAACGTAAAGTTGGCTAAGTGACATTTGAGTTCCTTGTAGAGATCGACAATTGTTTGAAGTTTGTATCGGTGGTGGAGGTAGTAGATTTAAGTAGTATTTAAGGTTCTTTTTGTGAATAATTGATTGTTGATAGATTGAATTGGATTGATTGTTGATAGATTGAATTGGATTAAACAAGTTTTGTTGACTAATTGCTTGTTGCTTTATTAGTTTCAATAAAGCATTTATTAACACTTTTGTAAGTGTTTTGAGTCTAATAAATTTATATTTTATTAGCTAACTTGTTTGAGAATTATTCCAATTATTAGTATAAGTTTCTAACATCGTTTTGTTCATTCTACTTCTAACACTTAATCGGTACTTTTAGTTATAAGTTCCGATTAAAAAAAAAAACTAATAGTACATAGTTGCTTACCTCTGTAAAAAATTAACAATATTTTATTCCTTATACTTCCAGGTATCTTGCTACAGGAGATGCATTCTGCACAATAGGCCATAGTTAGAGTTGGCTTCTCTACTGTTAGTTTTATTGTGGCGGAGGTTTGTCAAGCTATATGGAAAACGTTGGCACCTGAATTTATGCCAAACCCGTTACGGCAGGTATGGGAAAATTGCGCAAAACTGTTTGAAGAGAAATGGGGTTTTCCGAACTGCATTGGTGCAATTGACGGAAAACACTTCACGATCAAGTGCCCGGCTAATGCAGGGTCAAGTTACTTTTCGTACTTGAAAAGACATTCTCTTATTATGCTAGCAATAGTAGGACCTGAGTATGAGTTCCTATGTATTGATGTCGGCAGGTATTTCAGGAACAGTGATGGAGGGATTTTTGAAGAGTCATTAATAGGTCAAAAGTTTGCTAAAAGACAATTTAACCTTCCTGAGGACAAAC
>AYEL01076213.1:0-12571 GCA_000484575.1 Olivierus martensii | reverse complement strand
AATTGAATTTTGCTTTATTAGTGTTTAAATAAAGCTTTGTTTACACTTTTGTAAGTGTTTTGAGTCTAATAAATTTATATTTTTTGTTATTTAACTTGTTTTGAGAATTTATTCAATTTACTAGTATAAGTTTCTAACATCGTTTTGTTCATTCTACTTCTAACACTTAATCGGTACTTTTAGTTATAAGTTCCGATTTCCAGTTTTGTTTCAAATAAACTAATAAAAGAGATTGCTAAAATACTAATAATTAGGTACCTATTTTAATAAAGCATTAAAATAAGTAACTAATTATTATTTTTTAACCTATTATTTATATACCTGGGAAAATTGCTTAGCTGGATAAAATTAAAAGCCAGCCATTTAATACAAGACATGGTAGACTCATTTTTGAATAATAACAGCACTAAATGCAGTTAGTGTTAGACTAACTGGTTTAGTGCTGTTTGTTATTATTCTAAAATGAAGTTTTAAGCAGTTTAAGTGGATATAATCTGTACTCATGAGACTCGCTGAAATAAAACCAAAATCTACCATAGCGCATCTCCTACAACAAGAAAATCAACTGCGAGAGGAGTGGGCATTACAGAAAGAAATTCCAGCAACATCCAAAAGAAAGCGTGATGGAAAAGATCCAGAAGTCGAAGAAGCATTAGATCAATGGATTTCTATAATTAGCAGACAAGGCCCAGTGTTGAAGAAGAAATTAGAGATTAGAAAGCGTGATGGAAAAGATCCAGAAGTCGAAGAAGCATTAGATCAATGGATTTTTATAATTAGCAGACAAGGCCCAGTGTTGAAGAAGAAATTAGAGATCGCTAAAATACTAATAATTAGGTACCTATTTTAATAAAGCATTAAAATAAGTACTTAATTATTATTTTTTAACCTATTATTTATATACCTGCAAATTAAATATTTTATTTTATAATTTATTATTACTTCTTTTAATTGGAACAGCTGCTTAATTGGGCCAAAATGGTTTAGTTGCAATGTGTCCCAATTAAGTGGAATCCACTCTATATAGATTTTTATGTATAAGAACATTATTTATACAGAACTAGCTGTAATACCTGGCGTTGCTGAGTTTTTATTTATAAATCACATAGTAAAAATAATTATTGAAAAGTAATCAACAATACACAATAAAATATATTGTATATATAATCATACAATAACCAATGTTCCAAATTCAATTTGATTTTTCTCTTGTTGTTGTTTGTTTATATTTGCTTTAAAATTCAAATGATTAAATTTTCAAAATTTGTTTCTATATGAAAATACTTGTATTAAATAAATATAAAAATCTTCTATTATACAACAAACAATCAAACACGTGTTAAACACACTTTGCAACAAAAAGTGAAGCATGTGCTTGGCCCTTTGTTGCATAGTACAGTGGTCTCAAACTGGCAGCCCGTGAGCCGCATCCGGCCCGCAAAGCAATTTTGTATTGTCTGCAAAGATATTTTAGCTAGTTGTTTAAATACCTATTACAATCGCAAAATTATTACAATTTAATAATAATAAAATAACAACTAAAGTTTTAAAGCATACTGTACTCAACTTATGCTGTGCTATCAGTAACTATTGTATCAGTAAAATATTTTCCTTTCATTGTAATTTTGTTTAAAAATATTTGGCTCTTTATTTTCTTTCAAACTGCACATTCGGCCCACTCGCAATTTGAGTTTGAGATTACTGGCATAGTACAAAAGGCCATGTACACGTGCAGAAAACCAGCACTTGTTTAATACGTGCTTGGTTCTTTGTTTAATATACCCAAGAATTTAATTATTTAATCCATGTAAAAAATGGGCAATGGTCTATTTAGGAAATGCTCGATGCCAATTTTAATGCAAATTTGTGGACAATATTTTTATTTTTACATATAATTTATATAATTATAATGCTCGGTTGAAAAACATATCAATAATTATGTCATGACAATGATGTGGCATAAGAACAGATTTAGCAATAAAATGGAAATTTTCTATATGCTATGTATATTATTTTTTGTGTGTTATTTTAAATATTATTTATTTATTAGCTAGAGTGAATCCATAATTTATATCATGCTTTAGGAGTAGAATATAGCTTTGAGATGGTAAATGACATAATGGGGAAGAGTTCACTGAAATTGCTGCTAATCTTCTGCATAGCTGGATCATCAGCCAGCAATGAGACACTGTTATACAAAAAACATGGCAAAAACGTTAATAAGATATTCAAATCTTAATTTTGGAAAATGATAATACAGACAACAGTTAAGTAAGCATTCAACATACTGTATTGTATTATTGAAAAATCAAAAAAATGTAAAGATTACAATAAATGCTCCAAGAATTGTTCATTTTTTTTGTCAACAAATGACACCACACACTATTCTGGAAGAATACTATGTGGCAGGTTGAAACAATCCCTTCCAAAGGCTGCCCACCCCTGCAGAAGGGTCAGCCGGATTGTAGAGGACGGGGCAGGGCCCGGACCCCATGATAAATATTTTCAAGGGTGGGACCCCTTGAAAATATTTGTCATGGGGTCGCACCCCTTTGATTTGGAGATAGGCTTTCGGTCAGGATGAATTCCATTGAAAATAGTTTACTACTTTGATGCCTCTAAGCATATCAAATCATCATTAAAATTTATATCCTCTTTTTTTTTTACATAAATTGGCCATTTTAAACAATAATTGTTGTACAGATATTGTAAAGAGTAATGATGAACTGTAGAGATGTTAGCATGAGATAAAGTGCACAAAAATTAACGAAAACCATAAAAAATCAGTGTAATTTAATATTCGAACAAGAACACAACATTTTTTGAGAATAGTGTATCATTGCCGGCCATATGGAAGATTAGTAGCGATCGAAGTGAATCATGAATGTTTCAGTAAAGTCAACATGGGTCTTTTTGAAGTTTTCCTAAAAGATAAGATAGGCATATGCTATATCATTGAATTCAGGATGAAATATTCGTTTCAAATATGGTCAAATTGACTCCTAGTGCCATTTAAAAAAAGTGAAGTTTGTCTTGGATCTCGGAAAAAAATGATGATATAAAATTAAAAAATATACAGATAGTAGAACAAACACTCCTAACATCATGCCAAATTTCAAAGAATTCCAATAAACTGTTTTAAAAATATTTAGTCATTTCCATACATTTTACCCACCCTGTATACTTCAGTTAATGATTATATAAAATATGGTTATCTTGTTTTCTATAATTATAAGGTTCCACTTTGTTTTCTCTCTATTATGAAGGAAATATAAGAAAAGAGGGCTTTATTTTATTTTACTATCTTAAATTTTTTATTTTTTAATTAATTTAATTCTTGATGATGATGTAATAATGAAATGACATAAAGTAAAGCAATGTTAAATGAGAATCTACTATATATTTATCTAATAGTCTGGAAAATTTTACTCTTTTTCCTATGAGAATTAATAATGAAAATTATTTATATATTTAGATAGAAATTTGAACTGTTTCAACTTTTGTTGTTACAAGCTAATGTAATAAATAATATATATGAAATTACAACTTTTGAAATTACATTTCAGAATTCACGTTATATTGAACCTTCCAAACATTCTGATATATGTTGTGGACATTGTGAACCATTTGCCTGTGAAGAAAATGGAAAAATATATCAGGTAAAATTTAAGTTTAGGGTTTACAAAAAAAATTTTTGGAATTCAGTTTGTGTAATTTAGAAATTTATTTTAGATTGGTGAACACTGGCCATCTGAAATTAAGAAATGTTTTGAAGCTGAATGCATTAAATTAGGTGATAAGATTCAAACAGTTTATACAAGTTTATGTAAATCCAATATTGAAAACTGCCCGAAGGTATTGTTTTGTTATTTGAATTAATCATTAAAATTATTATTATTATTTAAACTATTGTTTAAATCAATAATTAAATAAAAATTATTTTCTGTTTACTTGTTTGAGCTTGAAAATGTCACTTATGTCAAATTTTATTATAATTAGCATCTGATAGTCCCAGATATTACAGGATGCTGTCAAGTATGTCAAAGTAAGTTTAGTAATTCAAAGTATTATCAATGTGTGATTAATAAAACTTTTGAAAAAATAGCTAACATAATTTATTATTTCTTATGGTAATAATGCATTGCATTCATAATTTAATTTATAACTCATTTTAGCTGACTGTAGACCAAAATCAATTTCACCTGAGAAAACAGAAAGATTATTTGAAATTGAAGGAAAAGACTGCTTCAATATTTATCCAGTTGAAAATCTAAAAGCATGTTCTGGTTTATGTGAACCTGAAATGCAATATGATATTAGTAAGTAGTTAGCTATTCTTTTTTTATTAAAATTACAGTATTCCAAAAATATTAATATTGGTATCATATAGTTTTAAGTGCTATTAATCTGGCAATATCAAAATATAAGCCACATTAAATTCTAGATTTTCATCATGTCTTATTGATATAAACTTTTAGTAAAAAAGTTTAAATCAATAAGACATGATGAAAGTGACTATTTTAAAGGTTTATATGGGTGTAGAAACTTTTGAAAAGAACCATGGGTCATAAAAAAAATTATTTTTACTACATGCATTATATTTATATGAAATCTACAATAAACAAACTGCAGCTGTAAACTGCAAAAAAATATTATTTTTGAACATTTTTGCCTTAAATAAACCATTTTTAGCAATCCTCGTTAAGTTGCATATTATATTGTTAAAAAGTCAAAATGTTACATCATGTTATATTACATCATAAATTTAAATATTTTCTATCAGTTTATATAAGAAATACATTAAGGAGTAAAAAAATAACAGTTACAAAAAAATTGTAATACTTATAATTATTTTTATGCACAACTACTACAATTTAATTAATTAAATTTTCTTAAACACATTGATTCCATATGATTCAAGCCTGTAAGACAAGTAATTGTTTAAAATTGTTAGAATTTCAAGAGTTTCTTTTAGATTTCCCTCAAGTAGAGTCCCAAGTATTTGGGGTAGTGTGGATCAAGGATGCCTTGGATAATCAAAAACTCAGATAATACAGAAAGTTTGGATAATTTATTATTAAATAAACTGGATTTGAATGCATAATGTGATGGTTTATTACTGTTTAAAAAATATTATAAAAATCAAATTTTTGATATTAGAGAGAAAAACTTGCTTTAAACTATAAAAATAATGATAGCATCACAAATAAGGATAGACCAATCTAAAAATTGCATATGAAATTCAATATTTTTCCTTATAAATTTTATTATTCTTGATTTAATCACTGGTCTTCTTGCAGTTACAAAGTAAACTTATAAATAAAACATCACATAGAATACTATGCTATAATTTAAATTCACAAATGGAGAAACAATATGTAGGCATAGCACAGTAAGAAATCTTAAAGAATAGCAGAGCATCAACATGACAACAAATAGAATTGATGTAACAACTGTAGCCATTGTTGTTACGAACATAATACAGATGTCTGATGGCACATCCAGAGTACTGTATCAATCTGAATGATCTGTCCAATGAAAACTGTAAATTAATATATATAGTCCTCGATTTATGACAGGATTTGATTTCAAGGTCTGCTGTCATAAATTGGAACGATCGGAAGTTGAAAATGTCAAAAATTTATGGATTTCTCATTTCTAATGTTTACTAGGATATACTGCATTATATATAAACATAAAGAACACAAAACTTCAGGAATCAATCACCAAAAAAAAAGGATTCTTTCCATATTTCCTTTCATTGGGTCAGGGATTCTATTTTATTGAACTGTATTGATCAATTACAGAATTAACAGATTTCATCACCATTGTAAGTACAAGTGGTCATAAGTCAAGGACACCTATAAGTACTTTCTGAAATGGAAATCTACTGAACACTTTGGTATTCAGATTGGTTGTATTGGGATGTAAACTTAAAGTTCACTTATTAAATAATAGA
The DNA here is from genome assembly GCA_000484575.1 of Olivierus martensii. Classification (NCBI taxonomy): domain Eukaryota; kingdom Metazoa; phylum Arthropoda; class Arachnida; order Scorpiones; family Buthidae; genus Olivierus; species Olivierus martensii. Next base: position 6,612 of record AYEL01076213.1, on the reverse strand, counting down.
TGGCACTGTCATAATTGAAATTTAAATAATTAACAATTAATCTAATATATAGTAGCAGTGTAGCATAAATTAGTAAAGTAATTATTAATTAGAGTTTAATTCCAAATAATCTACTAAGGATCATTTGGCTAATTTAGTAATATTTGAATATAATATTTATTCTTATTTGAAAATATTGTAGTTACTATTCAACTAATATATATATATATAATTTGTTGTTTTATCTGTTTACAAATATTTATAAAACAATATTTTTAATTAAATATTGCTCTATAAATGCCTGCAATGTGTTTACCTGCATTTGTTATTTTCAAAATGTTTTGATTGTTTCCTTATAAAGAGGAAATACTGCATATCATGAAAACTATTTCATAGTGTTGAAATATTGTTTAATATCTTTACAACATTACAATATGTAAAATAAAAACTGCATCATAATTTATTGCATTATACATGTATTTTTTTGAATTACTATTTGCATGCATTTAAACAATTACATATTTTCTCAAATAGATTTCCATATAAAATAAAAGTTGGAAAGATAAACAAAATAAGAATCAAAATATGAAATTTTCTTTCATCTGAGAGGAAAGCCATCATGTTTTACATCAGGTTGCAAACACTGGCATTGCAAATTTGTCCCCCAAACAAGGGAGATAATATTGATAATCAATACAGGCATTCCTTGGTTTACACAAATAATTGGACCAAGTTTTTTATATAATTCAATTTTGTATAAATCAGAATAATAATATTTTAATAAAAATTTTAATTAAAGAACTCCCAGGGCTAGATGGACTATGGTGATGCATCTATACAATGTTATGTTGCCTTATTGTTTTCTGACTGAAAGAGATACATGATATCATACCATATATACTGTAATTGTCATTAATATGATAAAATCAACAAACAATATTAGATGGACTATGGTGATGCATCTATACAATGTTATGTTGCCTTATTGTTTTCTGACTGAGAGATACATGATATCATATCATATATACTGTAATTGTCAGTAATATGATTAAATCAACAAACAATACAAAGTATAATTAAATTAAGTAATATGAACTTTTATTTGTTGTAAACTAATGTGTTCACACTTATAATTGCAAATACAGTAGATGTTTATGCTTTATATCTGGAAAATAAAAATTATGTAAATTATTTTTATATATATATAACAAGTGTACAAATTTGCAATATAAATTAGCTTTGTCATAAGTACGAGTGTTTATAAGTTAAAGCAAAAGAAGCTGTAGAAGTTCCTATCAAATTTGAGTGTAGGGATGGTTCCACCAAATAATCCATCAGCGAATGTTTAATAAATATGTATACTACATTAACTGAATGTTACAAAATAATGGAATTTCTGGCCAACTGATAAAACACTTACTTTTAATCAGACATTTAATTCAGAGACCTGAATATAAAAATCCTATTTTCTATTTCAGATTTTCTTGAAAAACTATTAATTTATATGTAAAACTAATACTATATATTCAATTGGGTTCAATGCAGAAAAATAAGTATTAATACATTCTGGGATGTTCTGGCATTTATGAGAGAAGTTATAGAAACTACAGTAAGAAAAATAATAATAAACCTTGTAATGCAATATTTGATAACAATTAAAGTAAAAATTTCTAAAATAACAAGCAAGATAATTAGAAATGTTAGTTTGGTATTCTGGGATGTTCTGGCATTTATGAGAGAAGTTATAGAAACTACAGTAAGAAAAATAACAATAAACCTTGTAATGCAATATTTGATAACAATTAAAATAAAAATTTTGAAAATAACAAGCAAGATAATTAGAAATGTTAGTTTGATTGCATTTCTAATTATTTTGTTTATTATTTCTAATAATAAAACATAATAATTAGAATAAAATAATAAGCTCTCTTGCTTATTATCTGGTATATTTATAAAAAAAATCAATTTAACTTATTAAAAAAGATTAAAACTTTGTTAGTTTGTAATCTTTAATTTATCCTATGAGAATAAAATAATTGATTTTATAAGAACAGAGATTCAAGAAATTTTTATTAATTTTCAGATGATGATTCTTTTCATGGATCGTGTAGATGTTGTGTAGCAAAAGAAACTATAGAAGTTCCTATTGAATTTGAGTGTAGGGATGGTTCCACCTTAATTAAGCAGTACAATCAACCAGAATCATGCGAGTGCACTAAATGTAAAGGATTGATCACCAGTCAGGGATTTACTGAAAAAATACCATCAAAATAATGTAAACTTACACTAAGTTTTATTTTTCATCACAGTAAATTTTGTATTTGTCTGCTTGATAAATCATGCATTGTCATTCTGTTTAATAAAGTGTCATTTTCTCTTAAAATGTTTTTCTGGTATTAATAATTTTGAAATTTACAGTAATTGTTTATATGATTTTAATGAAATATTTCTGAAATTATAGTAGTTTTTGTTTGATCAAACTACAGTTTACATTAAGATATTTATTCTGGATACAAAATAAGTTAAAAAAGATTATTCGCTTATTCTCAGCAGGAAACATATGGAATTTGATTTATAAGATTTCACTTATAGAAGCCAATATGATTTGTACCAAAATTTAAATTTATAAATCTTTAGTTGTTTTTTTAAAAGTAGACTAATGAACCAAAATTTCAAAATAAAATAATACACATCTTACTAATATAGTGGGATATATAACTTGTCCCAACAACAACAAATATATTACAAGTATTTCACATTAAAAATTACGAAATATGAAAGTTGGCTGAATGACCACATATACCCATATAAACATTTTACTACTTGGAGAACTGATTCAATTCCAATTCTGCACTTCCTGATTTTTAGGAATAATCACAACCTAGACCATTGAACTCCATCCATCAACCTTTTGGGTTGATCCCACAATAGATGTTGGCCAGCCCATAGTGGCTACAAAGTAGTCACTACTAAATATATTCTGTGTTCAATATAGCAATCAGCCAACCAATCAAATTATATAAATGTTTAATAAATCTTTATTTTTAAAATGCTTACCACTTTTAAATATAAAATTATAAGTTATATTCCATCAAATTTTATATTTAATATATAATATTTTTAAAGAATTTAAATTTGAATAACTATTTAACAATGTACAAACATCTCCTAAATTGTGATGTCAATTTTTCAATGATTGTTATGAATTTGAATTTTTTCTTTGACAACTGAGTGAACATGAAAATGAATAATCTTGAAATAATCTGAGGATAGGAATTCATAGCAATTTCTTTATATAAATTGATGCAAATATGAAGAAACTGCTATGAATGAATTGTATGTATGTGTGGGTAATGACATACACATACAAATCGTGTGTTGTATACCAAAGAAATTATTCTACGTTTTGAAAGTATACAGAGTCTGAGAACATTAGTTGCATTGCCAAGGTATGCGATAAGCATAGATGCTTCTGATATACAGTACATACTATTTGTATAATGCAAAAATGAATCCTTAATCAATAGAAATCATTGTCGAGCTAAATAGCATTTAGCTAGATATATAGATAAAATGCAATAAACAATAATACTAAATGAGTTTTAATGACATAATATTTTAACAAAATAAAGTACTTTCAATCTCAAATCATAGACATCAGTCGGCCGGGGTGGCCACGAGGAAACACTCGCCTTTTCACTCTGGAGGACCCGGATTAGAATCTCGGGTCCACCGCTTGAAAATATCTATCATGGAGTCCGGGCCCGACTTGTCGATTCCCTTCCTCCTCAATTCGGCTAACACTTCCGCAGGGGTGGGCAGTCTATGGGGACTTAATTTGCCCCGTCACTTAGTATTTATCAACTGGTATTTATAGAATTGAAAGTGGTGTCAGCTGTTAACCAAAAAAAATCATAGATTAGGTTATGCAATCGCGCGATCGCGTCAACGATGATGCATATTTGGCAGTTATCATCGTTCAATCACGATAAGCATCGACAAATCAATAAGTATTTAGATATATAAAAATTTTCTTTTTTCGCCATTACATTACTAATAATTAACAATATGCTCTTGTACGTTTGTATTGATGCTTGTCAGGGCTGTGTGCTACGATATAGAGAGGTGGCTGCATCAGGTGGCATAGTAAGGGGACAGCATAAGCAGCGAAATCAAAATACAATTTGACATTTAAGGAGCAGCATTTCGAAGACTTGCATTATACTGAGAAAATCTACTGCACTGTCCTGATTCTTGTCCACTTCTTTTCGAGGTTTGAGAATTCAAGTATATTAACTTTTTTCTGCCCATTCAGGGGCATTTTCCAATTAACTAGTCCATTACTTTTTGTTAGGCCAAAATTTCTTTATTGAAGAAAATTTACAATATGTCAGATTAACTGTATGAATAAGCTAACTCGCCGGTTATAGCAAATTCCTAGCCGAAACCCTTAATTCTATGTTTTTCAGTTCATCTAATAAATATTCTGCTAGATTACTTAAAAATGAAAAATAAAAAAATTTGTCCTCTGGCGAAGTTGAACCGCTTGCCTCTCTACTTCATGAGGTCGTAAAACCCTTGGTGTTTCGAAAAATTTTGCTGACTTTAACGTTGAATAAAATCCATTCTAAACAAGATTTTTCAAAATGGAAAAAAGGTCCCCCGAAATTTTCAGTCTCACAATAATGTCAGGAAATTTCAGCAATTTTACGCAAAAATTGAAGCTTGTATAGGTTGTCTAACATGTGAAAATTGGACATTTATTTTTCTTTACAGTATGCTTACAGTATGACATATCTTGACCTGTTATACACCACATTGTTCAATTCATTAATACGAATTGATTGTTACCATTACCATCGAAATCGGAGCAATATTAAGTTCAAAAATCATCAAAAGAGGTTTATGGCAACGGTACTCTTACAATATGATTTAGGTCAATGCATTATATACTACGTTATTCGTCTCACTGAGACAAATTGTATGGTCTCATATATGGCAAAATCCGATAAATATTGATTGACTTTTTAAGTTCCGAATGTGCTATTTATGAAAATTTCACGGTTTTTGGCTTTTTGCAAAGCCCCAACATGGTTTTATGAAACGAAATTTTTTCGGCATACTACACTCACCCCAATGGTCATTTAAAAAAAAAAAAGTTCAAGTAAATCTGCATAGTAGTTGCTGAGAAAAACTACCTTCAGCACCTCCTATTGTTGTTAAAAGAATGTGTCAATTATATTATCAGTAGTGCTCCCGCACCACAGATAACTAATACACATGGGACACTTCCTATACTTTCAATGGTAACTTTTCAAAATGAAGTACAGGTAGGCCTCGATTAGTGCAAGTTCGAATAACGTGATTTCGATTAGTGCGACTTATAAAATTGATACCGTTTTTCAGTTAGTGCAAGCAAATATTCAATTAATGCGAGTTATAAGCATAGACCAGTCTTACTAACAAAGCTCTGCCTCCTTTTATGATGTCAATTAACAAATTACCATTAATTTTCGGTTAGCAAAACCAGACGAGGAGCAGTCCAAGAACAGTCACTTGGCTTTGAAGGGGGTGAAACATCAGAAAGATGGGCTTTTTGCCGTTAACTATTTAACATTACTGTACTATTATTTAGCTTTGCTATCGTATACATACAGTATAGTACAGGATTTTCACTTTTAAAAAGTATCAAAATGGATAAAAGGAAGAACACTTTTGACGATAAAACAGGAAACGAAAAAAAGGAGAGGTTACTAACGATTATGCTATAGCAAAAAATGGATGTGATTAAGTGACATAAAAGCAGTACTCCACTTCCTCTTTCGATTTGTTCTTTTGGTTTCGATTTGGCTGTTGGTTTGATGATGGTATAAGATGCAATTCCTGGTAAGTTATTAATTGGTTGGTTTGATGATGGTATGAGACGCAATTCCTGGTAAGTTATTAATTTAGATGATGAACAACGATGTAAAATATGAAAATAAATATTTCTTAAACAGTTAGTGTTAAGTTAGTATTGTGGTTATTCATCGTGAGGCTAGCTAATGGCCGGAATCTCACAAAGCAAGAACCAATTACATATTTTACATATAGTTAATACTTTGAATAGTGTGAGAAATTCTAGGAACCAATTATTCGTACTAATCAAGGCCTACCTGTAGTTATATAAAGAACCAATCACATTGCTTAGAACAATTCTAACTTAGATGGCGCTATTAAAAGTTAAACGTCATCACCAACAAAGCCAATAAAAGAAGTCAGGATATGACATCACAAAAGTAGCTGTACTTCCTGTATAATCATTATTGTGAATACTAATTTCTCAATTTATTTTCGATTTTAAGAAGTTAAATGTATTTTTAAAAACAAAACGTTGATTTTCAATCATACTTTAGATAAAACAGTTATGCTATTATCATAAACTCTTCACTTTTTCTTAAATATAGTCAATAACAGTTCAAAAGCTCATTAAAGTGAAAAAGAAATTTTTATTACCGTAGAACTTTCGGCTTTAGTAAGCCATCTTCAGCGGTTGATTTTAACAAAAAGAATAAACCATTAGAATACAATTTAAAATTTGAAAAATATAAACAATAAGTACAGAATAAAAATAATAATAAATAAAACAACATA